>PVJN01018796.1:0-38377 GCA_004026805.1 Lasiurus borealis
TTATTTACATTTGAAAAAATGTCTTTAAGGTAATACAGAGATGAGGAATCTCTTCATGATGCAATGTTTAATTGCATATAGTTTCCTGTGAGCTAATTTCATTTTATGTTGAGACAGAGTTTCTGCCTTCAGAGAATTGGCTTCACAATTAAATCCTACCATCTAGTCCCCATGGTCACCCAATTCTCATCCAGAAAAATAAAATAAAAGTGCAGCAATGTGTACTTACTCAAAAGGAGTCTCAATTTTTTACAATGAGATCATTCAAATTGTCACTACATTTCATTTCATTTAAAAATGGATTTTTTCTATTTTAGTTGCAAAGGAGAATTCCTAATAAAAGAAGAAAATAATAGTCTGCACGAGAGAGATAATATGGAAGTAAGTTCCTGAGGATTTGAGGCTCTTATTCACTGAGGTGGACAGGTACTGGGTCTGCTACTACACAGTAATCTGATAGTGTATTTTATAATAAGAAAAAATATTTAGTTCACTTTTAAAACAGTACAAAATCATTTTTAAAGATATGATAGAAGTCAAAATATTAGTTATTTGAAATGTCGCCATTCTTGCTGCTGGAGGTACATAAGAAATTTCTGAGAGGCAATGCATGAATTTTGGAGTTGAAGAATAAGCAGAATGGTCTTGAGGAAAAAAAATATGTTTGAGTTAAACTAACATGCTTTTCAGAGACTGAGAAACTTAGCAGGGGTACTTGTATCCTTTGTATTTTAGATAGGAGCTGAAAGAGAACAACATATAATGAATTTGAAGAAACTCAAGTGGAGGATGTGGATTTAGAACAGTTATTTGAGAGCCCTGCAACCAGACTAAATAAAAGCAATTGCTTCATAATTTCAAATGCTTCTCCCTTTCTCCACTATTTTTCCACTTGTTCAGTCACTCTATTTACAATGCCTTATTAACCAGGAATTTTTTCCATGTGTCAATGTTCTCGCTAACAAAATTTTGTTAAAATAATGCATTAAACTAAATTAAAGCTTAAACAGATAAAAAATTTATATTTGCTATAAATGATGAGAACTAATTATACTTTGGTGACAGAGTTCATCCTGCTGGGATTAGCAGACACCCTGGAGCTACAGATGATCCTCTTTGTGCTCTTTTCTGTCATTTACACACTGACAATTTGGGGGAATGTTGGGATGATCCTCTTAATCAAGAGTGATTCCAGACTCCACACACCCATGTATTTCTTCCTGGCTAACCTGTCCTTGGTAGATATTTGCTGTACCTCTAACATCACCCCAAAGATGCTGGTAGATTTATTGTCAGAGAAGAAAATCATCTCCTTTGCTGGCTGCTTTCTGCAGCTGTACTTCTTTATTGCCTTGGCCACAACTGAATGCATCCTCTTTGGCTTAATGGCCTATGACCGGTATGTGGCCATATGCAACCCTCTACTGTACCCCTTGGTCATGACCAGGACAGCCTGCCTTAAAATGGCAGCAGGGGCTTTTGCAGCAGGACTGTTGAACTCCATGGTTGACACAAGTTATATAAGCAGCCTGCCATTCTGCAGTTCCAATGTCATCCACCACTTCTTCTGTGACAGCCCTCCACTCTTTAAGCTCTCCTGTTCTGAATCACACTTGATTGAAAGCATCTTTTCCACTACTGCTGGAGTGAATATAGTAGGGTCTCTGCTCGTTATTCTCACTTCCTATTGCTACATTCTCTTCTCCATCTTTCATATGCATTCAGGTGAGGGAAGGCACAAAGCTTTCTCAACATGTATCTCTCACCTGACAGCCATAATTCTGTTCTATTCATCTGCCATCTATACTTATCTGAGACCTAGTTCCAGCTACTCCCTGGGTCAGGACAAAGTGGCTTCCGTGTTCTACACAATGGTGATCCCCATGTTGAACCCACTGATCTACAGCCTGAGGAATAAGGAAGTGAAGAAGGCTTTATGGAATGTAATCACCAGGAAAAGGATGCCTGTGTATCTGTGATTGTTTGATTATTTTTCTGAACTAAGTAGAATATTTAATGACCTTTAAAAGGCTGTAGATCAGGCTACAGTTGTGGTTTAGAATATTTTTTAAGTAATTACATTCTAAAATTTTCAAGTATACATAACTTTACCTTAAAGTTACCTAAGTATAAGATAAATTTAAAAATGTATTTATGATCCTGTTTCCATATCTAATCGTTCTGCTTCTTCACTGAAACTTCAAAAAAGAAGCCTATTGTATGAAATCTTGCATAAGGAAATAAAGGTGTAATGGCTTAAGCAACAAATGTCATAATATCACATGATACTAGCCATAGAAAATAATATGTAAATATCATATGTTTTTCCTGTGCATTATTATTCACCATTTGTGATTTGTAAAGATTGTTATATATTACATAGGTAGAAAATGCTTTATATTTAACATATTTTCATTTAATACATCAAATTATCCAAGATAGTAAAATTTCAGAACTGTGGTTTTAATTGAAAATGTAAATTCCAGCTTCTATATCCATTATTCCTCCATATAAGTACATCTTTCTTAAAGAATGTGTGAGTTTGTGCAAATGCATGTCTGATTAGAATACATCAATGAGAGTTCTCCTAGTTCCTTTCTTTCTTAAAAATTTCCGACCCTTCATTTCCTTTCTCTCTCATGGGCCTGACAAATACACATAAAACCTCATATACACAGAATCAGCTACAGCATAGTGTTTATCAATGCATGGTTCCAGAGGAGAGGAATCAATGCTTAGTGGAAGAATGGGACACATATTCTTTACAATAGGCCCGTGGATTATGTGCTCATAGAAATCTCTTATCAATTGCCAACATCATTAATTGATATCAATATGAAAACTAAGCTGATTAAGAGGTACAAACTTGCTGCGACTGGTTTGGCTTAGTGGATAGACCGTCGGCCTGCAGACTGAAAGGTCCCAGGTTTGATTCCGGTTGGGCGCATGTACCTTGCTTGCTGGCATATCTCCAGTGTGGGGCGTGCAGGAGGCAGCTGATTGATGTCTCTCTCTCATCGATGTTTCTGACTTTCTATCCCTCTCCCTTCCTCTCTGTGAAAAATCAATAAAATATATTTTTTTAAAAAAAGAGGTACAAACTTACAATTATAAAATAAATAACTGGCAAAGTGTAATGTACAGTGTGGTAACTATAGTTAATATGACTGTATTGCATATTTGAAAGTTAATAAGAGAATAGATATATGAAACTCATCACAAGGAAAAAGAATATTGTAATATGTATAGTGATGATGATAACTAGACTTACTGTGGTGATCATTTCATAATAAATACAGATATTGAAAAATTATCTTTTATACCTGGGACTAAATAATGTTATATGTCAATTATATATCCATTATAAAAAATTAAAAAGAAAAATTGAGCATTATTAATAGGAAGGTAAACAAGAGTTATCCTAGTAGAATTCTGGAGGAAAGGGAGATCAGATTTGCTAAAAAGAGACAACCACATTTATAGTTTTTGAAGGGAAATTCCTTATACAACTTCGGTTCTTGCCTCTGAAGTGGCACATGATTGGAGAGGTGATGGTCAAGTCATCTGAGATATGGCATAGCAGGTTTATGACCTGACCCTAAGAGATCACCCTGCTCATACATACAATGCCCTCAGTAGTACATGTAGGTGATCTTGGCCAAATGGATGTCAAAAGGGCATTAATGTTATCTGTGCACCCATGGACTGTACTCTCACACCACATTGATTACTGGCCCTGGCAGCCTACAGAATGATCGGGCTGGACTCAAAGGTGGTTGGTTCATTGTTTCACTGATTCGCTCACCTACTTGATTCTGCACCACCTGCTGATCATTGACTGGATTCTTCCCACTTTCTTTGTCTTGGATATATAATGAAATCATATATGGAACCCACTGGTTCACCATAAATACTAATATTATGTTCCTCCCATTAAATGTTTACATTTTCAGTAAAACAGAAATATCAACAATATTTAGAAACTGAACTGTAGTTATTCTGAGATTGGGTTTTCAGACATATCATATTTCAGACATATCATTTTCTTTGCCTACTCTCTAATATAGCCCTCCTACATGTAATTAGTCTTATTTACAAAATCTATAAATATTTTTCCTGCTTTGTGAACAATTAGGACTTAATGTTGGTACTTTATTTTGATTCATTGAATGTGAGCTTCTTAGGTAAATTTTTATTATTTCATTTCTTTAATTATTTAAATTTAGATTATTTCTTGAGACATAAAAGCATGGAACAGACTGCTGAAACTCAGAGAGAAGCAGAGGATGTGTGGGTGGGTGCCTAGGAAGAGGACAACCAAAGAATGAGTATGCATATATGTACACCCATAGGCACAGACAATAGGGTGGTGAAAGCCTGGGACAAGGAGCAGGTAGAGGGGAAGAGCAGAGGCAAGATAGATGGGGTCAACTTAGGGGGTAAGGAGGTAATATTTTCAACAATAAAGTTTTTTAATTAAGTAGATTTTGAAATTGTTTCATTTTACCTTTCATATTATAGTCTTTTAAAAATATTTAAATTACAGAGTATACAATAATCTTACCTAATATAATCAAGATATGTAGAAATCTAAATCAACAATAGAATCAGTATCTTTGTCAGGTAAGTCAATGATAAACATATACATGTAGTGCATTTATGTTTTCAAACTCCTTTTCTCCTAGAATGTACTTTGGTAATAGTGAAGTGACATGTGACAATATAAAACTTACCTTACATGTCATAAACTGCAAATCCCTTTGATCAATCCCATATTTATACCCAGTGAAGAGACTACAATCGTCAGAACACTAGAGTTTATTGCTTATGCACCTTAAAGTCAATATCTATATTACTTCATAAGGTAATTAAAAGAAAAACACAATAAAGAAATATATCCTAAGAATCCTGAAACACTAGTTGAAAATAATACTAGTATATGTTCTCCTATGTTGATAGTAGTGTTAGTTACAATAGCTAATATTTGGAAATAGCCCAAGTACCCATTAATATATGAGGGGATATAAAAGCTGTGGTACATTTACAAAATGAAGTACTATGAAACTGTAAAAAGAAGAAATTCTTACTTTTGAGACAATATAAAGGAACCTGGAGAATATTATATTCAACAAAATAAGCCAGTCAGAGGAACAAGAAGATCTCACTTTTCTGTGAATATAATGAACAAAATAAATTGATGAACAAAATGGGTCCAGAGTCATGGAAGCATCTAACAGACATATGAATCTCAAGGGGAGGGAGCAGGAAGAGATCAACCAAATAAGTTATATGCATACATGCATAGCCTATAGACACAGACAATACTGCAGTGAAGTCCTGGGGTAGGGTGTGAGCCTGGTGGAGCAGAGTAATGGGGTGGAGGGAGGAATAGGGGACATCTGTAATACTCGCCACCATAAAGATAAATTGAAAAAACAGTTTGCACAGATGCCAATCAGTTTTTATTTGCATTGTTATTTTTTGTTGAATTTATTGGGGTGACATTGCTTAATAAAAAGATAGATATTTCAGAAATATAATTCTATAATTCATCATCTATATATTATATTGTGTGTTTACCACCCAAATAAAGTCTTCTTCCATCACCATTCATCCCAACTTTATCTTCTTCTACCTCTCCTCTTGCCCCATTCCATATCTTTCATGATGTTACAGGTTATTTTCTTTAGAAGCACAAGAACTCCACATGCTCTGATGTTAGAAAAATTAAATTTACTACAAGATACACACATATATATATATTGTGCACATGCATATGTGTATATATGTATTATCCTAATATATAAAAAGACTGGGTCCTAATAACTGGTAACAACCTAGGCTAGACCAGCAGAAGTCTGTCTTGCAGTCAGCACTGGGTTGCCATGGCACTCTTTCTGCTGCAGGCCTGTGTCCCAAAACTGACTGCTCAGGGGGCTATGAATCAGGGCCAGAGAGAGGCCTGAAGAGAGTAGCAGGGACTGATCCATTGCCTCTGTGGCAAATTTTAATCAGGACTTGTTCTATCTTTCTCTCCCAATTTGGCCAGCAGTTATGCCTCCATTTCTGTCCAGGCCTCCACCATGGCTATTGATCAGCCCCACCATTCTGGTCAGGCTCCATTGTGAGACTGACTGGCATAGAAACTGACCAATCAGAACCAAATCTGGGTAAACTGTGAGGAACCAATGGCTGCCTAGGAGGCAGAGCATTTGACCCTAACTGGCATAGAAACTGAGCATTCTGAACTAAATTGGCTGGCATAGGAGGGTATTGGGGGTGAGTTCAGGTCTGCAGGGGAGGGCATTGGGGGTTGAGTTCAGGCCAGCAGGGAAGGGATATTGGAGTGAGATCAGGCTGATAGAGGATGGCAGTTGGAGGCATACAGGCCAGAAGGGGTGGGCAGTTGGGAGAGACTAGGCCTGAAAGGGAAGGCAGTTGAGAGGGATAAGACCTACAAGGGAGGGCAGCTGAAGACAATCAGGGCAGTTAGGGCAGACCAGGCCAGCAGGGGAGAGCAGTTAGGGGCAATTGGGCCAGAGGAGGAGTAGTTAGGCTTTGAGCAGGCTGGCAGGGGAGTGTTTAGGGGCTGATCAGGCTGGCAGACAGGCAAGTGTTGGGAGCCAGCAGTCCAGGATTGTGAGAGGTATCCCGGATTAAAGAGGGTGCAGGTTGGAATGAGTGACACTTCCGTGCACAAATTTCATGCACCAGGACTCTAATCTATAAAATCTATAATAATCTATTATAATAAAAGCATAATATGCTAATTAGACCAGACAGTCAAACAAACTTCTAGATGTCATTCTGAATGTTATTCAGGATGAAGCCACTGTGGTGGGGCCAAGGCAGAAGTAGTTAGGGGTGATCAGGCAGGGAGGCAGAGTGATTAGGGGTGATCAGGCAGTAGTTAGGGGCAGAGAGGCAGAAAGGCAGAGTGGTTAGGGTGATTAGGCAGGCAGGCAAGCAATTAGGAGCCAGCAGTCCTAGATTGTGAGAGAGATTTCCAATTGCCCATTTAGGCAGGGATCAGGCCTAAACCAGGGATCACCCAGGGGTCTGTATTAAGAGAGGGTGTAGGTTGGGCTAAGGGACATCCCTCATCCTATGCACAAATTTCATGTTCCGGGTCTCTTGTATGTTATATATATAAAATCTTCAGATAAAATGAAACTAGACATAAAATTTAGATAGTTGGGTATTAATGCTTTTGTTGAAGGCCTGCACTCAAGTTAATTTTATAACTTTCTAATGGTTCGTTGATTGAAATGCTAAGTCTTTCTTTAGTCATCTGCAAAATGTAAAAATAACTCCTCTCTCAAAAGCTGGTATACAAAATTAAGAATTTAAGTGGAGAATGTAATACAGAACTCAATGCATGATGAGTTCTCTCTGCCAGTAGATCTCCATGCATATGGACCCCCAGTGCACTTTATTCAGCCTGGTTTTACTTGCATATTTAACACTGGAAAAACTGTGCTGTCATCCTTTTTTAAGAATAATAGACAATAATTATAATGAGCTAACGCAATTTGAAAGTAATAAAAAAAGTAATTCCATTTCCTTATTCATAGTCCTATTTAGTCAAGGTATATTTTTTAAACACAATACAATGTATTTAGTTAGTTCCTCCTTGTCATAAATTTCACTCAGAAAACGAATTGTATTGATATTTAAACTGAATCAACATACACACACACACACACACACACACACACACACACACACACATTTAGGTAAAGGGAAGAGTAAGAATTTGACAGTAAACTACAACCCTATGAAAAAGGCTAACAATACAAAGAGAGAGGCAATGTAAATAGTCAATATCTTTTTGACACTGGTAAAAGTCTTTAAGATGAATCAGAGGTCAGGAACCACTTCATGATGCAATGTTTGATTCCTATAACTGCCTGTGATTATATTTTATTTTATTTTATATTGCGCCTGAGAGTTTCTGCCATGAGACTCTAATGATTAGAGATTTGACTACACAATTAAACACTATAATACAGTCCCCAGGGTCACCCAATTCTCTTCCAGGAAAACAAAATAAAAGTACAGCAACATGTATTTACTCAGGCAGATTCTCAAATTTTTGCTAGTAATTCAAATACCCACTACATTTCACTTCACTTAAAGAGTGAAATTTTCCTTTTTTATTTTTAAGCCCCAACTAAGAACCCCTAATATAAGGAAAATAATAGTCTGCATGAGTAAGACACGGAGGAAGGAAGCTCATACAGATTTCATGCTGTTATTCACTGCAGTGGACAGGTACTGTGTCTGTAACTACATGACACTAATTTGATTGTGTACTTTATATCAATAATAAGGATTTAGTTCATTTTTAAAGCTCTACAAAATCGTGCCCTAATACACAGTAGATACCAAAATATTGGTTATTTGAAACAGACATTATTTTTTTGCTTGAGGTACATAAGAAATCTCTGGGAGGCAATGCATGAATTTTGGAATTGTAGAATAAACAGTGATCGTGAGAAATAAACAATATATTTGTGATAAATGCACACACTTTTCAGAGACTAAGGCAGCAATATTTTTATTTGCTTTGCATTTTGAATGTGGGCTGGTAGAGAACAACATCCGTTGCATTTGAAGAAATTTAAGTGGAGTACTTGGATTGAGACCAGCAATCAGAGGAACCTTATAACAGGCTTAATCAGGTCAATTGTTTCATAATTTCAAATGCTTCTCTATTTCTCCACTAATTTTCCTCTTTCTTTAGTCACTCTACTTACTATACTATATCAACCTAAGGGTTTTATTTTTCATGTGGGAATAGCCTTATTAACATTTCTACTATTTCCTATAACCTTTTAAGAGGGAACTATCTACAGCTCTACAAGTCAACTATATGTGTAATACATGAAGAGAACTAATTATACTTTGGTGACAGAGTTCATCCTGATGGGATTAGCTGAAACTCAGGAGGTACAGATTTTCCTCTTTGTGCTCTTTTTTGTCATTTACACACTGACAGTTTGGGGGAATGTTGGGATGATCCTCTTAATCGGGACTGATTCCAGACTCCACACACCCATGTATTTCTTCCTGGCTAACCTGTCTTTGGTGGACGTTTGTTATTCATCCACCATCACCCCAAAGATGCTGGTGGATTTATTGTCAGAGAAGAAAACCATCTCCTTTGCTGGCTGCTTTCTGCAGCTGTACTTCTATATCACCTTTGCCACAACTGAATGCATCCTCTTTGGCTTAATGGCCTATGACCGGTATGTGGCCATATGCAACCCTCTACTCTACCCCTTGGTCATGACCAGGACAGTCTGCCTTAAAATGGCAGCAGGGGCTTTGACAGCAGGACTGTTGAACTCCATGGTGAACACAAGTTATGTCAGCAGCCTGCCATTCTGCAGTTCCAATGTCATCCAGCACTTCTTCTGTGACACCCCTCCTCTCCTTAAGCTCTCCTGTTATGAAACACGCCTGAATGAGAGCATCATTTCCACTTTTGCTGGAGTGAATCTGGTTGGGACTCTGCTGGTCATCCTCACCTCTTATTGCTATGTTCTCTTCTCCATATTTAATATGCATTCAGGGGAGGGGAGGCACAAAGCTTTCTCAACGTGTGTCTCTCACCTGACAGCCATAATTCTTTTCTATTCATCTGCCATCTATACTTATCTGAGACCTACTTCCAGCTACTCCGTAGGTCAGGACAAAGTGGCTTCTGTGTTCTACACAGTGGTGATCCCCATGTTGAACCCTCTCATTTACAGCCTCAGGAATAAGGAAGTGAAGAAAGCTTTGTGGAAAGTAATCACCAGGAAAAGGATCCCTGCATTTCTGTAATTGTTTGGTTAAATTTCTGAACCTAGCAGGGTATTTAATGAACTTGGAAATCCTATTCAAGCCTACAGTTTTCATTAGAATATTTCTTTTTATAATTTTTATTTATTATTAATGTGTTACATGTCTACATATCTTCCCATTGCCCCACTCTCATCCCCATGCATGCCCTAATTCCCCTGTGTCTTGTGTCCATTGGTTGTGCTTATATGCATGCATACAAGTCCTTAGGTTGATCTCTGATCTACCCTACCTCTCCCTAACCTTCCCACTGTACTTTGACAGTATGTTTGATGCTTTCCTAACTCTGTATCTATCTTTTTGTTCATCACTTTATAATGTTCTTTGTTATCCATTAATGAGTGAAATCATGTGGTATTTTTCTTTCATTGACTGGCTTATTTCACTTAGCATTATAATTTCCAGTTACATCTAGGTTGCTGCAAATGGTAAGAATTTCTTCTTTTTTATGGAAGCACAGTATTCCATTGTATAAATGTACCATAGTTTTCTGATCCAGTCATCTGCTGGCAGGCAATTATGCCCTTTAATATTCAAGTATATTACCAAACTTCTATAAAACCATAAAACTTTTACCTAACCATTTTGTGTCTTCATGAGTCCTAAATAGTAAGGCCTATTTGTAATAAAATCTTACCTAGGGAAACAAAGGTATTGGATGTTTAGAAACCAAAGTCACAATATCACATAAAACTAGTTATAGTAAACATGGGTAATTGCACATTTATCTTTTTCTCGTGTATTTTTTTAATCACCATTTGTGATTTCTAAGAGAATGCTATCTATTACTTGTCAAAATTTATTAAATTGAAAATGTTTTCCATCTTTAAATATTGAATTATTTCCTGAAAAAATATTTAAATTTCAAGATTATAGTTTTAATTACCAATATAAACTCTCGTTTTTATTTTCTTCATTACCCATATGTACACACATTTATATTCCCTAAAAAAATAAGTGTGATTTTGTTTAAAAAGTGTGATTTGAGATAACTGCTGTCTGGTTAGAATGTTCCAGTTACCACTTCTATTTCCCTCTCTTCTTCTCAAATATTTCCAATTCTCTCATTTCCTCTCTCCCAAACTGACATACACTCAATACTCCCCACACATACACATTTGGCTGCTGCAAAGAATTTACTGCCTAAAGACTTAAATGGATGAATGTGCCATGTATCACTTACCATAGCTCACGGATCTCTTGCAAATGGAAATACTCTATAAATTTATAATAAAAACTTATAAAAATAAAAATAAATCTTATCATTAAATCTAAGCACTCTAAATATGCAGGTATACAGGCAGCTGGGTTAGTAGAAGCATGGAGGAAACTGAGTGAGGGCCAGTGCTTGTTAAGAAATAGCCACATTTACAGATATTGGGGGAAATGTTTTACCACCTTTCCGTTACCTTTGCTGGTGAAGCTGCACCTGATAGATGCTGTGATGAGCAAGTCATCTGGGATATGGCATAACATAATTTACGGTTTGTCACAGAGGTCATTCAGCTTGACCATTTATAATGCCCTCTATGTTCTATATAGATGACCTTGGCCAAACAAGTGTTCATAAAGTTATTGTGTTGTCTGTGGACCTGTGGGCCATCCTTTCATCCTACAGGTTATAGTGGGTATTTGGCCCTGGAGCCCCTGCAGCAGAATGACCAGGCTGTCTCGGGGGTGGTTCACTCTTTCCTGGCTACCTTGCCTACTTTCTTCTGCACCAGCTGGCTGCTCTTGGGCCAGGTTTTTTTCTGCTTTCCCTGTATTGTATATTTAATGGAATTCCATATGGGACCAGTATATCTCACAAATAAAAACTAATGCAGGCCTTCCATTAAATGCTAAAATTACCAGAAATACAGAAATTAAAAAAAATGTTTGAAGATGAATCTACTTTGAGATTTGGGATTTTAAACATATAATTTAAGACATGTTCTCTATTCTCTAATTTAGTTTTCCTCCATTTAATTCATCTCATTTAAAGGTCTAAATATATTTTCAACTTTGGGAGCTATTGTCTTTAATGATGTTACTTTTTAATTAATTAAATACAAGCTTCTGAAATTCATTAAATATTATTTTTATCATATGTTCTTGCTTATTGTTCAATCCGTTTATATAAAAAGTTTTGTATTTTTTTACTCTCTAATTCAAAAGGAATTTAAATTATAAAAACATTAAGACCACTAGCTTGTTTAGCTCAATGGGTAGAGCATCAGCCTGCAGACCTGGTTGGATTTCAGTGAAGGACACATACCTCAGTTGCAGGCTCCTCACTAGCCCTGCCCCTTGTCAGGGCTCTTGCAGAAGACAACCAATAGATGTGTTTCTCTCACATCTCTGTTTTTCTCTGTCTTTCCCCCTCTCTCCACTCTCCTTAAGATCAATGGAAAAATATCTTTGGGTAAAGGGGGAAAAATGTACTAAGTTATTTGTAATTTTTATATTGTATAGGTGTGACTTTAGCATTTTCTCATTTCATCAGGATGGGACAATATTTAACACCTCCCCTATAAGTATAATGTTCTTTTTTGCATTTTTGCAATACGTACTATCTCCATTGTTTCTGGTTTCTATATTTCCAGTCTTTCGTTTTACTTGGATGTTTACTATTACTACATTTTCCAAATATACAAATATCAATCAATGTTTTGCCTTATTCAAGAGAATTTGGTAATTTATTTATTAAAGTTAATGAATTTTAAAATGTATGTCTTTAGGCTATGTTTTAATCAATATTTTTATCAGTAATTAGATGAGGCCTAATAGAGAAAAGCTCCCAAAACCTGTGACCAAGTTGGAAAGTAAGCAAGCAAGCTGAAAGAAGTAAAAGTTTATTCAAATTCAAATAAACTAAATATAAGTTAGTAGATAGAGCCCTGAATTTAGGCAGGAAAATGTGAGTATAGGTTGATGTTACCGTATAAAAATAATGCTGGATTTAGTTTGTAGATTGTACAGTCATATGGGCATTGTAACTTTTATTGATCTATTAAAAATGGGAGGAGAGGGGATGTAATTTGCAAACAATAATTAGGTAAAGGCTGGAGCTGAGATTAAGTGATGAAATCATAATCTCATTTAACTTCTCAATGGTCAAATGAAATTAAAGTTATGTTTTAATCCATAGTCAACAAGTTTCAATCAGCAGAAATAAATAATATTATGTTCAAGATGCAATGCTTAAGTGGTTGGGTGTAGGACAAAATAAAAAATCAAGTACAAAGTAGTTGAGTTGATGTGAGAATCTATACTCTGTACAAGAAGAATGTGCAAAAAACTTTATTGAAAATATGTACTATTATTGAAATATATAGCTTCACAGAAACATTGTTAAATAGCTTTATTAATAATGTATGGGATGCATGTCAAATAGAATGTGTGGATCAGAAAGCAGAAATGTGAATATGTTTTGCTAACCTTAGATATAATTTACTGCTATAGCTGAGAAATTGAAATATGTTATTTTCAAGGTTTTCTGGACTTTTTGTGATTTAAATCCTGTTGTGGAAACTGAATAAATCTGTGGACCACCGTTAAATCTCATAGTCCTTGGTATATTTCAGCCACTGTCAAAACTGATTGCCTTAAGAACTGAAGAAAGAGGTGATGAATATTGTCCAAGGAATTTTGAGGTTTTGCAAACAGGAAATCAACCTGATGGAGATGTGTGTCAAAAACTCTGATTGTCTGAATTAGACTCTAAACCCTTAACCTCCTGAAATAGTATGATCATATTTACCATGTATTTTTCAACAAACAAACATAATAAAATATAATATACTGGTTAAGGCAGTAGTTCTCAACCTTCCTAATGCCGCGACCCTTTAATACAGCTCCTCATGTTGTGGTGACCCCCAAACATAAAATTATTTCTGTTGCTACTATATCAATGTAATTTTGCTACTGTTATGAACTGTAATGTAAATATCTGATATGCAGGATGTATTTTCATTGTTACAAATTGAACATAATTAAAGCAGAGTGATTAATCACAAAAACAATATGTAATTATATATTGTGAAATATTTATTTCTAATTACAAATAAATAAAATTTTGTCTTGAATCATGGTGTAACATGGGTAACAGTCTTCATATGACCACAGTAAACTACATTGCTACACTTTGCTACACCGAGGAGTGGTGTGTTGGTTCCTAAGACCATGGGAAATATGTGTTTTCAGATGGTCTTAGGCGACCCCTGTGAAAGAGTCGTTCGAACCCCAAAGTGGTCGCGACCCACAGGTTGAGAACCACTGGGTTAAGATTTTGTGGAGACTGTGTCAGATTCATTAATACACTGGGAAGAGAAACAGAAAGATGCAAAAAGGTACAGGCTAAGAGGGGATATGGCAATAGAAGCTTTATTTATAAAGTTGGAAAATATAATGAACATAAATATGTTAAAGTTGAGGTTTTATTTAACAAATCATCACACCCAAATCATGTGCTACTTAAGAGAATTGTATATCAGAATATGCTGTGTGCTAGATTTGATAAGAGATAGTAAAAAAGAATAAAGAACATACTTAAAGAGTGAATGATAAATTAATCTATGGCTGAATGACCTAGTTTATTCTCCATTAGTAGTGCCCAAATAGACATGATTAGTATTAGTTCATAAATGTACCAAAAGAGGTCAGAAGCAGTGACAAAACACACACACACACACACACACACACACACACATTATTGTTAAAGACACCATTGCCAGTGATTTTTTACTAGCGATAACAAAATTGCAAAATTCACATTTGCTATTTTTAAATTTTTATTTTCTCTTTAAATATATATATTACATTGTTCTCCTGAATATAAGGCTGATAATTTCAGGTGAGACTTAAATAAAGTAGTTATTTACTATTGATATGCTTAGATGAAACACACACACACTCCCACATAGGATTTTTATGACACTGACATGCTACTAAGAACCTAAATATGTTTAAAGCTTGATCACTCAGAGCTGATTTTGTCCAAGAGGTTGTTTCCAGTGTAGGGATCACAGACATCTTGTGATCTGTCCCTTGTTAATTTCACTGTCTTTATCAAAGATGCGGCCTGTGACTCCATTCTCCGCACCTTCTTGGTCAATGGCAGCATTGTTTCTGTCAGGAATGTTTCATTTTGTTTTCAGGAATGTTTTTAGCAAGATGGTTGACCCTTTGCCTGGATTCAAGTTGATTTCTGATGCTGCATTCTTTTATTTATACGCGGCGTTAGGAGAAAAGCACCAGTAGCAATAGCAACGCATTTGCACATTGCTACGTATTCTGAAAGCTGCAATTTATTAAAATATTTTAAAAGACACTGTGAATTAATTAGCATCCAGCTACATTGGGCTTAATTATACATTAAGCAGCATAGAATGCCATTATAGCTAAGCAATTTTGAGCAAGCAGGAAGAGCAAAAGTGGAGACATCACACTTCCTGATTTTAAATTATAGAGTAGGGTAAAAGTAAGTTTACAGTTGTTATATGGAAAATATTAATACAATAATTAATAAATAATAAAAATGCAATAATAAACCAAGTTTTGTATACTCAAACTGCAAACCTACTCCCACCCCCGAATATTACAAAACTTAGAAATCAAAACAGTATAGTACTGGCATGCAAATAGACACATAGGTCAATGAAATGAAATAGAAATTCCATAAATAAACCCTCTCATATATGGCCAACAAAGGTACCAAGAAGACACAATGGAAAAATAAAGCCTCTTCAATAAATTGTACTTGAATAACTAGAAAAAGAATGAAATTGAGTTCCTATTTTATACCACTCACAAAAATTAAATGGAAATGTATGAAAGACCCCTTATCTTACAATATATACAAAAATCAAATCAAATTGAATTAAAAATTTAAACATCTAATAAGGCATATGTGTATATATACATATACACACTAGAGGCCCAGATCATGAAATTCATGCACTGGGAAAGGGAGGGCTTCTCTCTCAGCCCACCTTACACCCTATTGAGGTCCAAGACCCCTCACTCCTTATCATCCATCTGCTGGAGATCCTTACCTCTTGGCTCACTGCTCCTTAGAGCTGCCTCAGAGGCAAGAGAGGCTTCTGCCACTACCCCCTGCCCACACTAGCTGTGAACCCAGCTTCTGGCTGAGCAGTTCTTCCCGTGAGGGAGTGCACTGACCACCAGAGGGAAGCTCCTGTGTTGAGCATCTATCCCCTGGTAGTCAGTGCGCATAATAGTGACCAGGCATTCTGGTCATTCTGATGTAACGGTCCCTTAGGCTTTTATTATGAGTGTGTATATATAATTATAGCATAAAATTCAATAGAAATGAAATAACTAACTGCATTCTAAAATAGTGAAAAGGACCTGACTAGACATTGATAGTTAGAAGACAGAGTTCGCATGATTTTGGTGACTCATTAGTCATGTGGGTAAATGACTTGGAGAATGATAAATATGTCATATTGTCTAATGTGGCTGAGGTTATTCCCTTTTAAAAATATTATATTGATTTCAGAGTGGAAAGGAGAGGAAAAGAGAGATAGACACATCAATGATGAGAGAGAATCATTGACCAGGTGCCTCCTATAGGCCCCAAACTGGGAATCAAGCCTGTAACCCAGGTATGTGCCCTAACCAGGAATTAGAGTGGTTGAGGATCAACCACAGAGTCACACTGGGCAGGCATGGCTGACAATTATAAATTTATGTCTGACAAAATTGAGAATCAAAACAGAAGAAAATGTTTGAGAATAAGGACTATGTAAATCCTGTGACCTCTGATTATAATAGCTACACTGCTACAAACCCGGTCCTGGCCACTACTAACCCCCAACCCGCCTCCAGGTATTTTGTAACCACCTTCTAACTCATCTCTCTGCTTCTACCCTTGACCTCACTAATGTACATGTGTTCTTATTTCATACCACCTTTCAAGCATTTTACTCACTTCTTAAATGTAAGAAAACACAATTTATATCATTAATGATTTTGAAAGATGCAATGACATGGTTGTACTTTATTGAGTCCCTAAAAAGCCCAGGTGTTCTATGTAGATGGCTGCATTCTTGGAGGTAGATGTGTACCAGTAAGTAAATAAGACAGATTCCCTGAAATCAAGGACTTTATGAAAGGAAAAGAACACAAATTATGAAATAGAAATTTAAATGCAATATAATAAAGGGAAAAACAGAATGCACTATATTAGAAATAGTTAGCTCTGCCTGCAAAAATAATTGATCATTTTTCATAAATGTGACTCAGCAGTTCAGCCTAAAAGATAAGTAGGAGTTTGGCAGTCAGACACATGACCAAGTTACATGGTACTATGTAGTCAGTGCTTCATGAAGGTTCAATACCGTATCTTATGCAGTTAGATATTTATTGAAAGTTTCAGTAAATAGAGAAAAGCTGGTGCATGTAGTGATTATGTTACATTGCTTACCAAATATTTACAGCAATAAAAACAGGTCACTCTATCTTCTCTCTCCTCTTAATTTTAAAGCCCTCATAAGGTCCTTTTCCCATCCTCATTTTCTGATACAGAGACCTTAAGACTGTATCGTTATCTGTGTCCATGAGTCTCTTATTTCTTTCTTTGCTTAATACCTTTATAAATCTTAATAGAGTCTTTCCCAATGGGGAAGTGCCTCCTGTCTCCAAATATGGAGAGGATGGGAGAAGGTAAGGAGGAGTGGTCAGTGCTCCTCAGACCTTATTCCACAGAGAGCATCCTCACTGTAGCACTACTCCACCCAGAGGCAGTCTGTGTTGTTTTCTAAGTTACCACCTGATAAACGGATTACTGAGTTGAATATGCAATACGTACTGGATGAAGATGCCATCACAAGGAATAAAAGCCTATTATTTCTTACCCAAAGGACACTGAAAGATTTGAGTGAAGTATAAGCTTCAGAAAAAATAGGAATGGCTGCATTTGTTACTTGAAAAATATAAACCGAAAATTTATATTATATAGATCATCTGATCTAATAAAGAGGGAATATGCAAATTGACTATCATGCCATCCCAATGGAAAGACTTGTATGTATGTATATAAGCATAACAATGGATACAAGACACTGGGAAGGGGCAATTGAGGCATGTACTGGGGGGTAGGGGAGGCCAGGGGGAGGTCAATGGGGGAAATATAAAGGAGACATATGTACTACTATTTGTAATACTTTAAACAATAAAAAAAGTTTGCCATCTTCAAGTTTTACTAACCACTCACTATATGCAGAATCCTCTGATCTCATATTTGTTTTAAGAGACAACTTTCTGAAACATCCCCAAACATCACAGTACTTTAAACTCGTTTGTACTATGGCCGATCTCATAGCATGCGGTACAATACTGAGGCATTGTCGAAAATCCCCTCCAAGAAGGAGAACTTTCCCACCAAATGCAACATCCAAATTCATAATTTCTCTTAGTAATCTGTCTATGGTGTTTATAGCAAGACTGAATGCCATGGTGCTTTCATCAATAAGAAGTAGGGCCTTTTTAATGGTTTTAGCAACTTTGCTCTTATATTGAGTCTAGAAATTGAAGTTTCATTTAATAAGATCGGTAATTTATATTGGGAATGAAAGATTCTTCCACCAAGAAGTAAATTTGCAGCAATTCCTGTAGATGCATTGGGTAAAACAGTACCACCATGACCTCTAACATAATGTATTAAAACTTTATAGAGATATGTTTTTCCACTACCATCTGGGCCATCCAAGAAATAGCATTTGGAGTGTACAGTCTGATCTTCGATGGCTGAAGTTACAGTCTGAAAGGCTGCCAACTGTTCATCATTCAGACAATTTATCAAAACCTCTGCCCGTTGTTGCTTGTACAATTTATCACAAGTATTTCCATTCATTAATAAAGGATAGTCCGGAAGTTTGAAATGTGAACATTTCATTCCATGCAATGTGAATACCTCCTGGATTTCGTTAAGGGCATGAGTTTCACAGTTTAGCTAACAGAAATCTTCAATAAAATGAAATTTATTCTCATCCCATAATTTGTCTGCAGCAGAAGGACATCCAAACCACACAGATGTATGCAAAAAGTTGCCATAGTTGTTTGGACATATTAAGGATGATTGCATTGTCAAGTAATAATCCTCAGTGCTTAGCAGCTTCATGAAGCGTATCATAAATTACACCTTCTACAGTTTGCAGATCCTTAAAACTTATTGCACTTCTGGAATGAAGAAGCAAAAGTCTAAGGTAATATCATTCTGGTTCTCTAAGCTCACAGTGAACAGTCTACCTAATACTTTATTCCCACCCTTTTGGCATTTTGTCCACAAAGAATTATTAAACACATAATGCTATGGAATCTCCCAATAATAATAATGATGTGTATCAGAGTCTTCTCTATTCAATAAGAACCAAGCCATCAAAGTTATGTCTTTCAGCATTATCTAAAACTTCAGCAAAATCAGCAGCATGAAAATGCAAATTCTGATCATTTGGCAAATGAATAGCTAATCTCGTGATTGCATGAGATTACATGAGATTCAAACAGCCTCAGGAGTACTCACATACCTGGAATCAATGAAGTCCTGCACTTCATCATGACTGATAATAATTTTTCCAGAAATTTGAATATTGCACATGTCCTTTATAGATATACTTAAATAGATATTTGACACTTCTAATTGATGCACAGACTTCAACATTTATATGACAGTTATATTTGAGGCACAATTATGTGTTATAAGGGACAATCCAAGTATTATTGACAATTTTATTTCTAATAAAAATGGTACTACCAGATCTTCGTTTGTATTTGGGATATCTATCAATATATCCAGTGATCACATTTTGAAATTCTTTTGGATATTCCTTTGAATATTTTTCATTTTCCATACATGGACTATTTGGATTTTGTATTCCACATGGTCTATGTACCATATTTGATTTTACAATTTGAAAAAGTTGAGGATGCTAGTCCTCATCTGGAATTTCTGCCTTAACTATATGGTCAATCTCATCTTCTGAACGTAATTTGGACTCACTATCTAATATCAATAATATGTGAGTGTGAGGCAGTTCGTGTTTCTCAAATTCAATGACATGAATCTTAGCTATTACTTTGCCAAATAAATGGAATTTGCATATATCATTTGAAAGAGCATTCAGATTAATATTGAAAACTCTGGCTACCAAGTCAGGTCTGTTTTCAACTTTTTGCCAATGTTGTAAGTTGTTTGTAACATCTGCCCATTTGGGGTTGTATATCATGGTTATGAATAAATCAGGCTTGCCATACTTCTTTACAATGCCACAGCATCCTGATATCGCTACTGCATATTCCTTGGTCTACTCTCGAAAGATGATGAAAGTATTATCATTTTACCAATTGGCACATTCTCATTTTCAGATCTAGATGTGAGATAATCCATCAAACCACTATATTTTTCAACTCTCAATTTAGATTGGTTTGCTTACATGAAATTTATCCAATTGGCCTGCATTTTTAATATGAATCCACAATAAACTATTGAGTTAATTTTCCTGCATTTAAAATAAGATTGAATGTGTCCCACACAAAGAGATGAAATCCATAATACTTCATTTGTGTGACTTGTGTCCTTATATTTCATTTAGAATTTTTGTCAATTACACTGTTATCTCTGAATCTTTTTTTAATTAAATCTTTATTATTCAGATTATTACATTTGTTTCTCTTTTTTCCCCTCCATAGTTCCCCTCCACCCGGGTCCCACCATTCCCTCTACCCTTACCTCCCTCCCGTTGACCTCATCCATAGGTGTATGATTTTTGTCCGGTCTCTCCCTGTACACCCCTCACTTCTTTCCCCCTGAGAATTATCAGTCCACTCCTCTTCTGTGCTCCAGATTCTATTATATTCACCAGTTTATTCTGTTGATCAAATTTTTAATTCACTTAAATTTTAGATTCACTTGTTGATAGATATGTATTTGTTGTTTTGCCATATCAGAATTTTAAGATATTGGATTTCAAACATATTAACAAAAGTACAAAATCAACAAACAAAACATGCATTATCTCTCTGATGTCAGTGACTTGAAGAGACTTCTACACTGGAACTGTTTTTGTTCACGTAGGGAATCTACAGGACAAACCCCCCTTGGAAAAACCACACTACATTGATGAGTTTATCCTGCTTGGCTTTTCGGATGTTCCCCGTCTGCCAGGATTCCTTTTTGGGGTGTTTTTGCTCATCTATGTGATTATTCTGATGGGAAATAGCCTCATTGTTCTAATAATCAAGGTGGATCTTTCTTGGGAACTTTTCTTCCTTGGAAATTTGTTATGTGTCAGTCACTGTCCCCAGATTATTAATAGATCTTTGTAGATAAAGCAGAAGTATTTCTTTCTGTCTTGGGAGCCACTGAGTGCTTTATTTTTACTGTAATGGCGTATGACAGGTATGTTGCCATTTACAAGCCATTACTCTACCCTCTCATCATGAACAATAGGCTCTGTATGCCTTTGGCAGCTGGCTGTTAGGTGCCTGGAATTCCAGTGCACATAGGATTCACCTACCAGAGTTTCTCTCTATCCTTCTGTGGATCTCACCAGTGGAATCACTTTTTCTGTGACATATCAACAATCTTTGGGCTTGCCCTTTCATAATAGCAATGTTGATGTATGTCTTTGCTTTTCTATTTGCCACTATTCCTTTTATGTTGATTCTTGGATATTATGTGAAAATTATCTCCACCATCCTGACACTGCCGTCGGCAACTGGACAAGCCAAGGTGTTCTCCACTTGTTCTTCCCACCTCATGGCTGTGGCTTTGTTCTTTGGATCAGGCATGATTTCATATTTAAGACCAAAGTCCAGTTCTTCAACAGGGATGGACAAATTTCTTTCTCTTTTTTACACCATTGTGATACCAGTGTTAAACCCCATGATATACTGGCTGAGAAACAAAGATGTTTGGGTGGCATTAAGAAAATTCCTATAAACATGGATTGTTCTATGACTAAAATGTAGCTTCCTAAAATGTGTTTGTTATCTATCACAGACTCCAGACGTTAATTTTGGTCCTCCAATATTTCTAGGAATCTCAAGTATTCTGGATGAGTACTGTCATATGCATATCTCACATGAAATAAACTATGCTCTTATTTTTAAACTAGAAGCCCATTGCGTGAAGATTCATCAATAGGTCTTCCTTCCCTCGGAAGCTGGCACTGGTTTTTCTGTGGCACCTGGGACCTAGACTTTCACTCTAGCCACAGTGGAGAAGCCAACCCTCTTTAGTCTTCAGTCTTTGTTCAGGCCGGAGCTGTCAGTTTTCGCTGTGCACCTGTGTAAGCAAATTAACCCACCATCTTTTTTGGTTTAATTTCCATACTTCTGATTGACTAGTGGGCATCAAAATTTACCATATTTGCATATTTCTCTTTTATTAGTATAGATAGCAAATTACCTCAGATCAAGGTATTAAAATAATACAGCAGAGTCATTAGAGGTTGTTGCTCTTTAGGAACAGCTAGTGTTGAAGATAGCAAGAATTGTAGTTAGCATGACTGACACAAAGGAACTTAAAGAATTTACAAGTTAAAAAGCACCTACACTCATAAAGTCATCTTCATGCAAATTCATAAACATAAGCTGTAATTATATCGTAAGCTTATTTAAAGATAGTTATAAACTTGAGGATCAACATATTAAAAATATAACAGGAAAGCATGAAATTCTGGAATCTTTATCTGAAAATGAATAATTATCTAAGATAAGTCATGTGGTTCTTACCTTTCTTTATTATAAAGTAAAATTAGAAATGTGTGAAATAGAAATAGTAATGATATTTTTAATAAAATCATTCACTTAAAGTAATGTTGAAAACTAGCACTGAAAAAGACAGGGAAATGTGAAAAATTAGATTTACTAGACATACACACATACCTGTATGTGTGTGCATATACATTTGTATATAAATGTATTATATGTTATATGTATACATATACATGTGTGTGTATATATATATATATATGTACGTGTGTGTGTGTGTGTGTGTGTGTGTGTGTGTGTATAGCAGTAAAATCTCCTAACTGAGTTAAAATGAAAATAAACAGAAAAATTAGATAGTTGGGTATTAATGCCTCTGTTGAAGCCCCCACTCAAGTCCATTTTTTCACTTATTAACAGTTCATCCATTGAAATGTCAAGTCTTGATTTATTCATTTGCAAAATATAAAAATACTAACATCTCTCTCAAAAACTAGAAAATTAAGAATTTCAGTGGGAAATTGTAATACAGAACTCAATGCATAATGAGTTCTTTCTGCCACTAGATTTTCAATGAATAGGGACCCTCAATGTGCTTCATTCAACCTGGACTTACTTGCATATTTAACACTGGAAAATCTGTGCTATAATCTTATTCTACTATAAGAATAATGGGCAATAATTGTATTAAGCTAACACAATTTCAAAATAATAAAAAAGTAATTCACTTTCCTTATTCATTGTCCTATTTTATCAGAGTATAATTTTTTAAACACTATACAATGTATTTAATTAGGTCCTCCTTGCCATTAATTTCACTCAGGAAAAGAATTGGATTGAAGTTTAAACTGAATCATCACACACACACACACACACACACACACACAAACATTCAGGTAAAAGGAAGAATAAGAATTTGGTAGTACACTACAACGTTTAAAATAGGGTAAAAACACAAAGAGACAGGCAATGTAAATAGCCAACTTCTTTTTGACATTGGTAAAAGTCTTTAAGGTGATTCAAAGGTCAGGAACCACTTCATGGTGCAATGTTTGATTGCAGATAACTGCACATGACTATATTTTATTTTATTTTTCATCTGGGAGTTTGTGCCACGAGAGGATTGACTACACAATTAAACACTCTAATACAGTCCCCATGGTCACCCAATTCTCTTCCAGGAAAACAAAATAAAAGTGCAGCAACATGTATTTACTCAGACGTATTCTCACATTTTTACTAGTAAGTAACTCAAATGTTCACTGCATTTCATTTCATTTTACAGAGTGATTTTTTTCTTTTTTCTCTTTAGGCTCCAACTAAGAACCCTTAATATAAGGAAAATAACAGTCTGCATAAGTAAGCCACGGGAGAAAGAAGCTCATAAAGATTTCATGCTGCTATTCACTTCGGTGGACAGGTACTGCGTCTGCAACTACATGACATTAATTTGATTGTGTACTTTACATCAAGAATAACGATTTGGTTCATTTTTAAAACTACAAAATCATCCTATCATATGCAATAGACACCAAAATAGTGGGCATTTGAAATGGGAATTATTGTTGCTTGAGGTACAGAAGAAATTTCAGGGAGGCAATGCATGAATTTTGAAGTTGAAGAATAAACAGAGTGGCTTGAGAAATAAACAATGGATTTGTGTTAAATGCACAAACCTTTTAGAGACTGGGAGAGATTAAGGCAGCAATATTTTTATTTCCATTGCATTTTGAATGTGTGCTGGTAGAGAAAAACATCTGTTGCATTTGAAGAAAACTACGAGGTACCGGATTGAGTGACACCAGCAATCAGAGAAAACTTAGAACAGGCTTAATCAGGTCAATTGCTTCATAATTTGAAATGCTTCTCTGTTTTCCACTAAATTTCCTCTTTCTTTAGTCACTCTACTCACTATAGTATATCAACCTAAGGGTTTTATTTCTCATGTGTGAACAGGCTAATTAACATTTCTATTAATTTCTGTAAACTTTGGAGAGGGAAATATCTCCATCTATACAAGCTTACGCTAACTGTATGTGTAATACATGATGGGAACTAATTATACTTTGGTGACTGAGTTCATCCTGCTGGGATTAGCAGACACCATGGAACTACAGATTACCCTCTTTGTGCTCTTTTTTGTCATTTACACACTGACAGTTTGGGGGAATGTTGGGATGATCCTCTTAATCGGGATTGATTCCAGACTCCACACACCCATGTATTTCTTCCTGGCTAACCTGTCATTGGTGGACGTTTGTTATTCATCCACCATCACCCCAAAGATGCTGGTAGATTTATTGTCAGAGAAGAAAACCATCTCTTTTGCTGGCTGCTTTCTGCAGCTGTACTTCTTTATTGCCTTGGCCACAACTGAATGCATCCTCTTTGGCTTAATGGCCTACGACCGGTATGTGGCCATATGCAACCCTCTACTCTACCCCTTAATCATGACCAGGACAGTCTGCCTTAAAATGGCAGCAGGGGCTTTGGCAGCAGGACTGTTGAACTCCATGGTGAACACAAGTTATGTCAGCAGCCTGCCGTTCTGCAGTTCCAATGTCATCCAGCATTTCTTCTGTGACAGCTCTCCCCTCTTTAAGCTCTCCTGTTCTGACACACGCCTGAATGAGAGCATCTTTTCCACTTTTGCTGGAGTGAATATAGTAGGGACTATGCTGGTCACCCTCACCTCTTACTGCTATGTCCTCTTCTCCATATTTCATATGCATTCAGGGGAGGGGAGGCACAAAGCTTTCTCAACGTGTGCCTCGCACCTAACAGCTATATTTCTGTTCTATTCTACCTCCATCTATGCTTATCTGAAACCTACTTCCAGCTACTCCCTGGGTCAGGACAAAGTGGCTTCCGTGTTCTATACAGTGGTGATCCCCATGTTGAACCCTCTCATCTACAGCCTCAGGAATAAGGAAGTGAAGAAGGCTTTGTGGAATGTAGTCACCAAGAAAAGGTTCCCTTCATTTCTGTGATTGTTTGGTTAATTTTCTAAACCTAGCAGAGTATTTAATGAAGTTGGAATTGCAAATTTATTAAATACTCTGCTAGGTTCAGTAAATTAACCAGTCACAAAACTATTTCTGATTATAGCCTTTAATATGCAAGTATATTACCAAACTTCTATAAAATCTTAAGACCTTTATCTAACCATTTTGTGTCTTCATGAGTCCTAAATAGTAAGACCTATTTGTAATAAAATCTCACCTAGGGAAACAAAGGTATTGGGTGTTTAGATACAAAAACAATATCACATAGCTATAGTAAACATTGGTAATTGCATATTTATCTTGTCCTGTATTCTTCTTTCACCATTTGTGTTTCTAAGAGAATACTATTTATTACTTGTCAAAATTTGTTAAATTGAAAATGTTTTCCATCTTTAAATATTGAATTATCTCCTGAAAAAATATTTAAATTTCAAGATTACAGTTTTAATTACCACTATAAACTCTCCAGTTTTTATTTTCCTCATTACCCATATATGTACACATATATATTCCCTAAAAAATAAGAGTGATTTTGTTTAAAAAAAAAGTATGATTTGAGGTAACTGCTGTCTGGTTAGAACATTCCAGTTACCACTCTTATATCTCTCCCTTCTCCTCAAATATTTCCAATTCTCTCACTTCCTCTCCCAAACTGACACACACTCAATACTCCCCACACATACACATTTGGCTGCTGCAAAGAATTTACTGCGTGCAGACTTAAATGGATGAATGTGCCACTTATTACTTACCATAGCTCATGGATTTCTTGCAAATGGAAATACTCTATAAATTCCCAATAAAAACATATTAAAATAAATCCTAATATTAAATCTAAGCACTCTAAATATGCAGAGAGACAGGCAGCTGTGTTAGTAGAAGCCTGGAAGAAACTGAGTGAGGGCCAGTGCTTGCTAAGGAGACAGCCACATTTATACTTATTGGGGGAAATGTTTTACCACCTTTCCATTACCTTTGCTGGTGAAGTTGCACCTGATAGAAGTTGTGATGAGCAAGTCATCTGGGATATGGCATAACAGAACTTATGGTGTGTCACAAAGAGATCATTCAGCTTGAGCATTCATAATGCCCTCTATGGTCCACATAGGTGATCTTGGCCAAACAAGTGTTCATGAAGTTATTGTGTTGTCTGTGGACCTGTGGGCCATCCTCTCACCCCACAGGTGTATAGTCGGTATCTGGCCCTGGAGCCCCTGCAGCAGAATGACCAGGCTGTCTCGGGGGGGGGGGTCACTCTTTCCTGGCTTCCTTGCCTACTTTCTTCTGCACCAGCTGGCTACTCAAGGGCTAGGTTTTTTTCTACTTTCCCTTGCCTTGTATATTTAATGGAATCCTAAATGGAACCAGGATATTTCACAAATAAAAACTAATATAGTTCTTCTATTAAATGCCTAAATTTCCATGAAAACAGAAGTAGAAAAATGTTTGAAGATGAATCTACTTTGAGATTTTGGATTTTAGACATATATTTTAAGACATGTTCTCTATTCTCTCAGTTAGTTTTCTTACATTTAATTCATCTCATTTAAAGATCTAAAGATATTTTCAAGTTTGGGAGCTGTTGTCTTTAAGGATTTTTCTTACTTTTTAATTCATTAAATACAGGCTTCTTATGTAATTTTATTTCTGAAAACCATTAATATTTCTAAAATTATGTTTATCATATGTTCTTCATTATTCAATATATTGATATGAAATATTTTGCATTGTTTTTACTCTCTTTAACTCAAAAGGAATTTAAATTATAAAAGCATTAAGAACTCTATCTAGTTTGGCTCAGTGGGTAGAGCATCAGCCAGCAGACCTGGTTGGATTCCAGTCAAGGACATATACCTCAGTTGCAGGTTCCTTCCCAGCCCTGGTTATGGTCAGGGCTCATGCAGAAGGCAACCAATAGATGTGTTTCTCTCACATCTATGTTTTTCTCTGTCTTTCCCTTTCTCTCCACTCTCCTTAAAATCAATGGGAAAATATCCTTGGGTGAAGGGGGAAAAAAAGCATTAAGTGACTTGTAATTTTTATATTGTTTAGGTGTGACTTTATCATTTTCTCATTTCACCAGGATGGTACAATATTAACACCTCCTCTATGAATGTAATGTTCTTTTTGCATTTTTGCAATACTATGTCCATTGCTTGCTTCAGGTGTTTATATTTCCAGTCCTTTGTTTTACTTGAGTGTTTACTGTGACTACATTCCCCAAATATACACATATCAATCAATGTTTTGCCTGATTCAAGAGTTTTGGGTAATTTATTTATTAAAATTAATGAAGTTTGAAATGTATGTCTTTTAATCAATATTTTTATCAGTAATTAGATGAGGCCAAATAAAGAATAGCTCTCAAAACCTGCGTCCAAATTGGAAAGTAAGCAAGCAAGCTGAAAGGAGTAAAAGAAATAATATTCAAAAGTCTCAAATTCAATTAAACAATTAAATATCACCATTAGTAAATGGAGCCTTAGAATTACGCAGAAAAATCTGAGTATAGGTTGATGTTTCTATATAAAAATAATGCAGGATTTAGTTTGTAGATTGTACAGTCATATGGGCATTGTAACTTTCATTGATCTATTAAAAATGGGAGGAGAGGGCATGTAATTTGCAAACAATAATTAGATAAAGGCTGGAGCTGAGACTAAGTGAAATCAAAATCCCATTTAACTTCACAGTGGTCAAATAAAATCAAAGTTATGTATTAATCCATAGTCACCAAGTTTCAATCAGCAGAAATAAATAATATTATGTTCAAGATGCAATGCTTAAGTGGTTGGGTGTAGGGCAAAATAAAAAATCAAGTACAAAGTAGTTAAATTGATGTGAGAACCTATCTGTACAAGACAAATGTGCAAAAAACTTTATTGAAAATATGTACTTTTATTGAAATATATAGCTTCACAAGAACATTGTTAAATAACTTTATTGAAAATGTATGAGATGCATGTCAAGTAGAATGTGTGGATCAGAAAGCAGAAATGTGAATATGTGTTGCTCATTTTTTATATAATTTACTGCTATAGCTGAGAAATTGAAATGTGTTATCTTCAAGGTTCTCTTAACTTTTTGTGATTTAAATCCTATTGTGAAAACATTGCATATACCTGTACACCACCCTTAAATCTCACAATCCTTGGTATATTTCAGCCACTACCAAAACTGATTGCCTCGAGAACTAAAGAAAGAGGTGATGAATATTGTCCCAGGGATTTTGAGGTTTTGTAAACTGGTGTTGGAAACCAAACATTGTTCTCACTAAATGGATGTAAACGCGAGGCCAGAAGGCTGGTCAACCTTAACTGCTCTGAAAGGTCAGAGTTAATTACTCACTGTTTAGATGAAACATTGTTACCTGAAGTAGCCTGTACATGTTTGTTTCATGTTAATTTCTGTTTTGTTATTTCCTGCCTAAAGGCTAGGGGTGTGTCCCAAAGCCTTAATAAAAGGGAGAAAAAGGCCGGAGCAAGTGGCAGTCCTTTCCACTAGAGGAAGGCTCCCACCTGGCCCCCCAATATCACCAAATTAATCTTTTCTAGTCTCTCATTTCGTTTGCGTGCAGCCTCCTTCAGAACCCGAACCCTGAACCGGGAACCCTGAACCACGCAGGACGTGAAGAGGTTCCCACAAACTGGAAATCAACTTGATGGAGAAGTGTGTCACAAACTCTGATTCTCTGAATTAGACTCTAAACCCTTAACCTCCTGAAATTGTATAATCGTACGTATTTACCACTAGAGGTCCGGTACACCAAATTCATGCACTGGGGAGGGAGGGGGGGTTCTTCAACCCAGCCTGAGCCCTTTCACAGTCTAAGAGCCCATGATCAATCGCCTGAAGAGGAAAGCCTCGCCTACCCACCACAGCCTGCTGGATGGTGTCTGGGCCTCCCTCTTTGGAGTGACCATGGATCCCCCCAGATCTATTGCCCTGCAGAGGGTGGCCTGGACAATGGCAGAGCCCCCCAATTGATCATCCCACCTGGGCCTCCCTCTAAGAAGCAGTCGCAGGGAGATGGCTGGGTGCCCTGACCAATCACGTTGCACCCAGCTGGCCTGGCACCAGTGCTTGTCATAGTGTGGTCGTCTGAGTTATCATTCTGCTGCTTGGCTGTTCAGTTGATTTGCATATTACATTTTTATTGCTACAGATGTGTTGTTCAACAAACAAACATAATAAAATATGATGTACTAGCTAAGTTTGTGTTGAAGGTGTGTCAGATTCATTAATACACTGGGACAGGAAAAAGGAAAATGAAAAAAAGGTACAGGCTTAGAGAGGATATAGCAATAAAAGCTTTATTTACAAAGCTGAAAAACAATGAGCAGCATGAAAATGTTAAAGTTGGGGTTTTATTTAACAAATCATCACACCCAAATCATTTTCTACTTAAGAGGATCGTGTGTCAGAATAAGCTGTCTGCTACATTTGGTAAGAGATAGTAAAAAAGAATAAACAACAGCCTTAAAGAGTGAGTGATAAATTATATCTATGGCTGATTTTAATATCAGAGCTGTATTCTACATTAGTACTGCCCAAATAGAAATAATTAGCATCAGCCATAGAATGTGATAACAGAGGGCAGGAGCAGTAACAAAAAAAAAAATATCTTAGATTTAAGGGGCCATTGCCAGTGATTTTTTACTAGTGGTAACAAAAATTGCCAAATTCAGATTTCCTATTTTTTAATTTTTATTTTCTCTTTAAATATATATATTACATTTTTCTCCTGAATATAAGGCTGATAAGTTCAGATGAAATTTAAATACAGTAGGTATTTACTATTGATCTGTTTAGATGAAACACATGCACACAGGATTTCAAAGACACTGACATGCTACTAAGAACCTAATGTATAAAGCTTGATCACTCAGAGCCAATTTTGTCCAAGAAGTTGTTTCCAGTGTAGGGATCGCAGACAGCTTGTGATCTGTCCCTTGTTAATTTCACTGTCTTTATCAAAGATGCAGCCTGTGACTCCATTCTTGGCACCTTCTTGGTCAATGGCAGCATTGTTTCTGTCAGGAATGTTTCATTTTGTTTTCAGGGATGTTTTTAGCAAGACGGTTGACCCTTTGCCTGGATTCAAGTTGATTTCTGATGCTGCATCCTTGCATTTATAAGTGGCGTTCGGAAAAAAGCATCAGTAGCAATAGCAACACATTTGCACATTGCTACGTATTCTGAGAGCTGCAATTTATTAAAATACTTTAAAAGAAACTGTGAATTAACTAGCATCCAGCTACATTGGGCTTAATTATACATTAAGCAGCATAGAACGCCATTTTAGCTAAGCAATTTTGAGCAAGCAGGAAGAGCAAAAGTGGAGACATCACACCTCCTGATTTTAAACTACAGAGAAGAGTAAAGGTAAGTTTACAGTGTCTATATGGAAAATAATATAATAATTAATAAATAATAAAAATGCAATATAAAAACGAGTTTTGTGTACTGAAACTGCAAACCTACTCCCCCGCCCCCCTGAATATTACAAAACTTAGAAATCAAAACAGTATGGTACTGGCATGCAAATAGACACAACAGATCAGTGAAATGAAATAGAAATTCCATAAATAAACCCTCTCATATATGGCCAACAAAGGTACTAAGAAGACACAATGGAAAAATAAAGCCTCTTCAATAAATGGTACTTGAATAACTAGAAAAAAAATGAAATTGAGTTCCTATTTTACACCACTCACAAAAATTAAATTGAAAAGTATTAAGGACCCCTTTCTTACAACATATATAAAAATCACCTCAAATTGAATTAAAAATTTAAATATCTATAAAGGATATTATATATAGATATAGATATAAATATACATATACATACACACACACACACACACAAGAGGCCCAGTACATGAAATAAATGGAATGGGAGGGGTGTTATCTCTCAGCCAGTCCTGTGCCCTCTCACAGTCCAGGACCCTTTGCTACTTACCACCCATCTGCTCGCTGCTCCTTACCTCTTGGCTTATTGCTCTTTGAGCTGCCACTGAGGCAAGAGAGGCTTCCACCATTGCCACCTGGGCTGGCCAGCTGTGAGCCTAGCTTCTGGCTGAGCGGTGCTTCCCTGTGGGAGTGCCTGAGCATTAGGGGAAAGCTCTTGAGTTGAGCATCTGCCCCCTGGTGGTCTGTGCACATCATAGTGACCAGGCATTCTGGTCCTTCTGCTCTAAGGGTTGCTTAGGTTTTTATTGTGTGTGTGTGTGTACATATATATGTGTGTATATACATACATATGTATATATATAATTATATCATAAAATTCAATAGAAAAGAAAAAATAGTAACTGTATTCTAAAATAGGGGAAAGAACTGACTAGACATTGATAGTTAGAAGGCAGAGTTCGAATGATTTTGGTGACTCATTCGACATGGGGTAAAATGAGATGGAGATTGATAAATATGTTATATTGTATAATGTGACTGAGGTTTATTTAAAATACTATTTCTTTTAAAAAATATTTTTATTGATTTCAGAGAGGAAGGGAGAGGAAAAGAGAGATAAACATATCAATGATGAGAGAATCATTGACCGGCCGCCTCCTATATGCCTCCAATTGCAATTCAAGCTTGTAACCCATGCATGTGCCCTAACCAGGAATTACAGTGGTTGAGAATCAACCACTGAGCCACACTGGGCAGGCATGGCTGACAATTGTCAATTTATGTCTGAAAAAAATGGAGAGTCATAACAGAAGAAAATGTTTGAGAATAAGGTCTATGTAAATCCTGTGACCCCTGATTATAATAGCTACACTGCTACAAACTTGGGCCTGGCCACTGCTAACCCCTCACATGCCCCCATGGATTGTTGTAACCACCTTCTAACTCAGCTCTCTGCTTCTACCCTTGACCTCACTAATGTAAATGTGTTCTTATTTCGTACCACTCTTCAAGCATTTTACTCACTTCTTAAAATGTAAGAAAACACAATTTATATCATTAATGATTTTGAAAGATGCAATGACATGGTTGTGCTTTACTGAGTCCCTAAAAAGCCCAGGTGTTCTATGTAGATGGCTCCTTTCTTGGAAGTAGATGTGTACGAGTAAGTAAGACAGATTCCCTGAAATCAAGGACTTTATGAAAAGAAAAGACAAATTATGGAATAAAAATGTAAATGCAATATGATAAAGGGAAAAATAGAGCACACTATTTTAGAAATAGTTAGCTCTGCCTGCCAAAATAATTGGTCACTTTTCATAGATGTGACTCAGCAGCTCAGCCTAAAAGATAACTAGGAGTTTGGCAGTCAGACATGTGACCAAGTTACATGGTACAATGTAGTCAGTGCCTCCTGAAGGCTCAATACCATATCTTATGCAGTTAGATATTTATTGAAAGTTTCAGTAAATAGAGAAAAGCTCGTGCATGTAGTGATTATGTTACATTGCTTACCAAATATTTACAGCAATAAAAACAGGTCCCTCTATCTTCTCTCTCCTCTTAATTTTAAAGCCCTCATAAGGCCCTTTTCCCATCCTCACTTTCTGATACAGAGACCTTAAGACTGTATCGTAATCTGTGTCCATGAGTCTCTTATTTCTTTCCTTGCTTAATACTTTTATAAACCTTAATACAGTCGTTCTGAATGGGGAAGTGCCTCCTGTCTCCAAATATGGAGAGGATGGGAGAAGGTAAGGTCAGTGCTCCTCAGACCTTAAAAAAAAACAACAAAAAAAAAACACAGAGAGCGTCCTCACTGCAGCACTACTCCACCCAGAGGCAGTCTGTGTTGTTTTCTAAGTTATCACCTGATAAACAGATTACTGAGTTAAATATGCAACATGTCCTGGATGAAGATGCTATCATAAGGAATAAGAGGCTATTATTTTTTACCCAAGGTACACTGATAGATTTAATAATAAAGTATAAGCTTCAGGAAAAATAGGAATGGCTGAATTTGTTACTTGAATAACATAAACCAAAAATTTATATTATGTAGATCATCCTATCTAATAAAGAGGGAATATGCAAATTGACCATCACACTATCACAAAGATGGAGGCGCACACAGCTGAGGCTGAGTCCCTGTAACAAGACTTAAGGATCAATCAGCAGGGACCTGAGGCTGTGTGGCACTGAGTCTGGCAGGAGCCTTAGCCTGTGCATCCCCACCCTGTGGGGCTTGACAGGGAAATTCAGGCCACGCCCTCCATGTTGGCATCAGGCTGGGGACCTCAGGCTGGATTCCCTTCTATGCAGGGCTTGACAGGGGACTTCAGGCCACACCCCTGCTATGGCAGGAGCCTAGGTGACCTCAGGCTGAACCCCCACCTTGTGGGGCATGACAGGAGACCTCCAGCCATACGCCATGTCCCGGCACCACGCTAAGGCTCCTCAGGGTATACCCTCGGCCAAGTGGGGCTTGAAGGGGGACCTCAGGCCATGCTGCCTGCCCAGAGCTGGGCTGTGGCACCTCAGGCCATACTCCCCACTTGGTGCCTGGCCAGGGTACCTGAAGCTGCAACCCCCCACACACAGCAGGGCTTAACACAGGAACTAAGGATGCACCCTCAACCCTGCGGGGATTGACAAGAGACTTGAGTCTGCACCCTCCACCTGGTGCCAGGCCAAGGGATCTGAGGCTATGCCACCACCTGGTGTTAAGCCAGTGGAACTGAGGCTGTGCACCTGCCCACCAGGGTTGATGGGGGTGAGGCCGACTGCGTCTGGATCTTGCTCAATGGGGGTGGGACTGGCTGGGTATGGCTATTGGGTAATTTTGAGGCACCACATGGGGAACAGGACTTGACCCTGTGTCCTGTGCTGTGTCCCAGACTCTGACAGGAGGAACATTTTCATGTACATTTTACTCATTTTCTTCCATCTCTGCCACTTCTCTTACAGAAATGAACTTTACAGAGAAAACATAAAACCAAACATGATGGGAAAAAAAATCATCTAAACGATTGTAACCTAGCAGGTGCCAGGCACACAAAATGCAAATAAAAAGCAAACATGGAGCAGATTGGGCAGAATGGAGAAAAATTTCTCACAAGTTCTTCCTTAGACTAAGCTACCTGATGTGTCTGTTTTGCTTTGTTCCTCATTTGTGCAGCTTGTTAATATGAACAGGAAAAATAAAGTTTAAGATTTTTTTCTGTTTTTGCTATATCAGAATTTTAAGATATTGGATTTCAAACATATTAACAAAAGTACAAAACTAACAAACAAAAACATTGATTATCTGTCTCATGCCAGTGACTTGAAGGGATTTCTACAGTGGAATTGTTTTGTTCACCTGGGGAATCTACAGGACAAAATTCCCCATGGGAAAACCACACTATATTGATAGTGTGGGGGCCAAGCAAAGGTGTATAGGGGTGATCAGGCAGGAGGCAGAGTGATTAGGGGTGATCAGACAGGCAGCTTAGTGGTTGGGGCGATGAGGCAGACAGGCAGAGAAGTTAAGGATGATTAGGCAGTCAGGCAAGTGAGCAATTAGGAGCCAGTGGTCCCGGATTGTGAGAGGGATGTCCAACTGCTGGTTTAGGAAAGGATCAGGCCTAAACCAGCAGTTGGAGATCACCCATGAGATCACCCAGATGAGAGAATGTAGGCTGGGCTAAGGAACATCCCTCAACACATGCACAAATTTCATGTTCTGGGCCTCTGGTATGTTATATACATAAAATCTTCTGTCTAACAGAGATAAAATGAAACTAGACAGAAAAATTAGATAATTGGGTATTAATGCTTCTGTTGAAGCCTGCACTGAAGTCAATTTTTTACTTTCCTAACATTGGTCCATTGAAATAACAAGTCTTGCTTTATTCTTCTGTGCAATATCCTATCCAATAAAAGAGTAATATGCAAATTGACTAAAACCTCCACTACACCCACAATCCATGTCCACCAGCCATGCCCAGCAGCCAATCAGAGTGAGTATGCAAATTAACCCAACTAACACTGCCACAGCAAGAGCAGGAGAGAGGCTTGGGCTGCATGGAGGAAGCCAAGCTTTCTGCAAACCCTGGCCAGCCTAGACCTCCACTTAAGACAAAAAAGTTTCAATGGCTGGTGAGCAGAAGGCTTGGCTCCACTCCAGGCTACAAAGTTACAATTGTAGAAGATAAATAAATACCAGATACCAGGGGCTGTACTTGGGTCATGGGGGAGCTTAACCAGTCTTCAGACCACCATACGTCCTCGCTCAGGCCACTCCATGCCCCAAGGGAATACCCACCTTGATCCGGGGCAAAACCAGCTGGCCCCCACCTGTGCAGCAGGCCTCTATCCTATCTAATAAAAAAGTAATAAGCAGATTGACCATCACCGCAACATACAAGATGACTGCCCCCATGTGAACAAAAGATGGCCACCACAAGATGGCCAGCAGGGTAGAGCAGTTGGCAGGGACCAGGCCTGCAAGGGAGGGCAGTTGTGGGTGATCAGGCCAGCAGGGGAGGGCAGTTAGGAGGGACCAGGCCAGCAGAGGAGGGAAGTTGGGAGTGACTAGGTGTGTGAGGAAGGGCAGTTTAGGTGACCAGGCCAGCAGAGGAGGGAAGTTGGAGGTGACCGGGCTTTCAGGGAAGGGCAGTTGGAGGCAGTGGGGGGGGAGCACCGGGCTGCAGGGGAAGGCAGTTAGGAGTGGCCAGGGCAACAGGGGAGGGCAGTTAGGGACAAATAGACTGGCAGGGGATCAGTTAGGCATCAATCAGGCTGGCACACAGAATCACTTAGGGGCAATCAGGAAGGCAGGCAGGTGAGCAGTTGGGAGCCAGTAGTCCTGAATTGTGAGAGGGATCCCAGATTGGAGAGGGAGCAGGCTGGGCTGAAAGATACCCCTGCCTGTGTGCACGAATTTCATGCACTGGGCCTCTAGTAAAAATAATAACATCTCTCTCAAAAACTGGTGTAGAAAACTAAGAATTTAAGTGGAAAGTGGAATAAAGAACTAAATGCATGAAGAGTTCTCTCTGACAATAGATAGTTCATGCATATGGACACCCAATGTACTTATTCAACCTGGTTTTACTTGCACTGGAAAACTGTGCTATCATCCCCTTTTAAGAATAATGGATAATAAATGCAATAAGCTAACACAATATCAAAATAATAAAAGAGTAATTCGGTTTACTTATTCATTGTCCTATTTGATTGGGGTATAACTTTTAACCACTATACAATGCATTTAGTTAGTTCCTCCTTGTCATTAATGTCACTCAGGAAAAGAATTGGATTGAAGTTTAAACTGAATCATCATCCACATACACATACATTCAGGTAAAGAGAAGAATAAGAATTTGGTAGTAGACTACAACCCATTTGAAATAGGCTAAAAATACAAAGAGAGAAGAATTAAATAGCCACCTCTTTTTGACATTGGTAAAAGTCTTTAAGGTGATTCAGAGGTCAGGAACCACTTCATGATGCAATGTTTGATCCCACATAACTGCACGTGATTTTATTTTATTTTATTTTATTTTGCATCTGGGAGTTTGTGCCATTAGAGGTTTGACAACACAATTAAATACTATAATATAGTCCCCATGGTCACCCAATTCTCTTCCAGGAAAACAAAATAAAAGTGCAGCAACATGTATTTACTCAGATGGATTCTCACATTTTTTACTAGTAAGTAGCTCAAATGTTCACTGCATTTCATTTCATTTTACAGATTGAAATTTTTCTTTTTTCTCTTTAAGTCCCAACTAAGAACCCTTAATTAAAAAGGAAAGTAGTAGTTTGCATGAGTAAGACATGGAGGAAGGAAGCTCATAAAGATTTCATGCTGTTATTCACTGCGGTGGACAGGTACTGTGTCTGCAACTACGTGACATTAATTTGATTGTGTACTTTGTATCAAGAATAAGGGTTTTAGTTCATTTTTAAAACTACAACATCATCCTATCATATACAATAGACACCAAATTAATGGGTATTTGAAATGGGCACTATTTTTGTTGCTTGATGTACACAAGAAATTTCTGGGAGGCGATGCATGAATTTTGGAATTGAAGAATAAACAGAGTGGTCTTGAGAAATAAGCAATGCACACAACTTTCAGACACTAAGAGAGACTAAGGCAGCAATATTTTTATTTCCTTTGCATTTTGAATATGGGCTAGTAGAGAATATCTGTTGCATTAGAAGAAACCTATGTGGAGTACATGGATTGAGACCAGCAATCTGAAGAACCTTATAACAGGCTTAATAAGATCAATTGCTTCATAATTTCAAATGCTTCTTTATTTTCCACTAATTTTCCCCTTTCTCTAGTCATTCTACTTACTCTATTATATTAACTGAAGAAAATTATTTTTCATGTGGGAATAGCTTCATTAACATTTCTACTATTTCCTGTAATCTTTGGAGAGAGAAATATCCCCATCTATACAAACTAAAGCTATACGAACTGTATGTGTAATAGGTGATGAGAAATAATTATACTTTGGTGACCGAGTTCATCTTGCTGGGATTAACAGACAGGCCGGAGCTACAGATTTTCTTCTTATTGCTCTTTTCTGTCATTTACACACTGACAGTTTGGGGGAATGTTGGAATGATCTTCCTAATCAGGATAGATTCCAGACTCCACACACCCATGTATTTCTTCCTGGCTAATCTGTCCTTTGTAGACGTTTGTTATTCATCCACCATCACCCCAAAGATGCTGGTGGATTTATTGTCAGAGAAGAAAACCATCTCCTTTGCTGGCTGCTTTGTGCAGCTGTACTTCTTTCTTGTCTCAGCCACAATCGAATGCATCCTTTTTGGCTTAATGGCCTATGACCGGTATGTGGCCATATGCAACCCTCTGCTCTACCCCTTGGTCA
>PVJN01018797.1:0-38418 GCA_004026805.1 Lasiurus borealis
GGCATATACCCTTGGCTGGAATTGAACATGGGACCCTTCAGCCTGTAGGCTGACACTCTATCCACTGAGCCAAACAGGCTAGGGCCCTCCCCGCCACTCTTGATGAGACTTGGGCATATTCCTGTATGGTCTAAATGCTGAAGTAGGGATTGGGCAAGCAAGTGAGATTTTTTTTTTCTCAGTCATCTTACAGATGCAAGGCTTTACAGAGACACATGAAAAGGCTGACAGTGAACAGACAACATAAAAATGTCATTTTGAAACATAGTTGTGTGTGTGCTATGTCCCTGGTTATCTCATTTACAGAGTTCATAACCATATAATATGTAATCCCAATAGAATGTTCTGATTCCTCTTTCAAAGACAACAGAAATAAAAGCCAGTGGTGTCCAAAATGGTTAGAGGAAGCCATCCAGAGTCCAATCAAAACAGCAAATAACAACTTCAGAGTTAGAATCAGAGTAAATATAAACTGTACCTCCTTACCCCCAGCTCACATCTGATGTGACATCCATTATTTTTTCAGAATTAACTGGCAGTCATACAGTTTCCAGTATAAATTCTGGGAAAAACCCAAGTTATATGTTGAAAAAAGCACACACATCACATAAAAAGGAGCTTTAACAAAAAAGAAAATTTTAGGAGATTTCTTCTAAAATCTATGCACACAGGATATACTTCCCAGCAGGCATCACACGGAATGGTCTAGTACATGTGTGTCTCTCTGCCAGTACACTCTTTTTTTTTTCAGGTGCTTAAGGAAGTCAAAAAACTGAAAAATGAATTTAGTAAGTGTGCGATGTATATTTAGAATGGATAAAATGTTTAATTTAACATTAGCTGCTTGACACTGTATTAATATTTGCAAGAGCTCATAATGCCCAGTAGGATATTAGTTTTAAAAAAACAACAACATGAAAAGTTAGCCTGGCTGGTGTGGATCAGTGGTTGAGTGTCAACCTATGAACCATGAGGTCAGGGTTCAATTCTCAGTCCGTCAGGGCCCATATCCCAGTTGCAGACTCAATCCTTGGTAGGGAACTTGCAGGAGACAGCTGATCAGCCAATTAATGAATCTCTTTCATCTTTGATATTTCTCTCTGTCCCTCTCCCTTCCTCTCTGAAATCAATAAAAATAGATTAAACACACACACACACACACACACACGAAAAGTCACTATAGGAACATTAAGCCAAAGTTAAGAGTTACCACTGGACTAGTTACATACTTTTAAAACACTGTATTGACTTACTCACGTAGGTCAAGGTCTCTCCTGTTTACACCCTTATTTATATTTCTACCCATTTTGTTACCTTTGCCTTAAAAATGTTAGAGGAAGGTAAATTCCATTGGGCAAATACCCTGCCTCCTCTATTATTTTTCCAACTCCTGTGCTCTACCTACCAGACCACTCAAAACCTCCCCAAACACAAAATGCTCTCTCACATACTGATTACCTTCCTTCTGCATGGACCATATTTCCCACCCTTTCTTCCTCTTTTCTCATCCCTTACGGTTCACCCCCACTGGGGCTTGCTGTGTGGAGTACATTTGCATTACGTGCTCACTCACCTGCCAGTTACAGTGTCTGGATGCATCTCCATTTCAGCAGGCGTTACACTGAATGGTCTATGTTAGAGCTGGCTACATACTACTGCCAGCACGCTTTTTTTTAAGTACTTAAGAGTTTAATACCCAGGCCAATGCTCTAAATGGTTTACATAGATTATCGCCTCTCATCCACCTAACCCTATTAGGTACACAGATTTCACAATGTAGTGGTCTGGCTCCAAATCCCACACTCTGAACTATGCATGCAGTACTGAAATCAATAAAAATATATACTTTTTTAAAAAGTGAACTATGAATAATTTGTAACCCAACTCCAAAGCAAAATTCTCAGATTCTTGATATTTACATTCCAGTTGGACAGCCAGAAAATAAATGACATAAATATGGCAAATCCATAGTATGTAAGAAGGTGGTAAGTGCTAAGGGGAAAAAAAGCAGAGAAATATAATAAGAGGAATGAAAATGTAAAATTTTAGATACACTGTCCAGGGAAGACCTCACCAAGAACACAACTTTCAAGTATCAGAGACTACGAGAAAATTAACCATTCAGATATCCAGAAAAAGAGCTTTCCAGGCAGAGTGAACAGCCAGTGTAAAGGCCTTGAGGCCAGTTTGCCCAGTACATCTCAGAAGCAGTGAGACTGTTTGAGAATACTGAAGGAGATAGTGTGCCTAGACTGAAGTGAAAGAGGGGAAGTATAGTGAGACATAAGGTCAAGAATAATGAGGAGCGAGGCCTCGAAGGCCTTGTAATCCAGAGCTAGCATCTGGCTTTTCCTCTGAGTGTCATGTGACCACCACTGGGAATTTCCTGAAAAAGGAGTGAAGGACACGATCTGATTTATATTCAGATATCACCAGGATCATTTTCACTCTTCTCCAGAAAGACTTTAACAGAACAGATGGAGCACGTGTGAATGGAAATGTTTTGGGGAATACAATTTTGTTTTAGACAACACTTGTTTTTGGACACAAGTTAAAAATTCCACCTGAAGCTATGGCTGCCATTGGCAGCCTCTGGATGTGAGCCAGGAAGAGGTGCTCCTGCCAATAGTAAATTCCTTTCCCAGCAGGTGATGAATTATCAGAAAAATGTGGAACAAAAGCGGGTGAGATAGGAAGTAGAAATAGCCTAGGGAATAGCTAGAAAACATCTAATTTTAGAGCATGAAGCAATTCCCCAATGAAATCAGAAAACGGGGATACTTAATCTATAGAGAAGAAACTTGCAGAGCAAATATAAAATAAATAATTAGACCCTAGCTGCTTTGGCTCAGTGGACAGAGTATCGGCCTGAGGACTAAAGGGACCCAGGTTTGAGTCTGGTCAAGGGCACATACCTTGGTTGCAGACTCCTCCCGGGCCTGGGCCCTGGTCTGGACATATGCAGGAGGCAACCAATCAATGTGTTTCTCTCACATCGATGATTCTCTCTGTCTTTCCCTCTCTCTTCCACTCTCTCTAAAAAATATCAATGGAAAAATATCCTCGGGTGAGGATTAACCAAAAAGAAAAAAAGTATAATAATAAGGTATCACGTATTACAAAAAAATAAAATATCTCCAACTGTCAAGTTTCTGAGGCACCACCACTAAAAAACTGTCAGAAAAGGGAGGCATGGTGGCTGGGAACATGAGAACACTCAGCATGGGACTGGCTGTGGCCACAAGTATTTTTGTCACATCATGTGAACATGTTTTAGCTGCAGGATGTAGTATTAAGGTAACAGCAAATAAATCCAAAAATATATCTCAGTTCTTTCATACAATGATCATTAGCTTTTGTACTAACACAATTAACCCATAAGCAAATTAATATAAATATCTGAAAACTGAGTATTCTTGAAATACTTACAAAATAATACCCTTCCTATCTTTTCCCTTGAATCTGTGTTTGTGATATCCTTTCGATTTTAAGTTTTGACGCATATTAAAACCATGGTATCACCATTATGTGTTCAGGGAAAGAGCAGATGGGCCAGGTCATCAATTTTTTTAATATATATATTTTATTAATTTTTTACAGAGAGGAAGGGAGAGAGATAGAGTTAGAAACATCGATGAGAGAGAGACATCGATCAGCCGCCTCCTGCATGCCCCACAGTGGAGATGTGCCCGCAAGCAAGGTACATGCCCCCGACGGGAATCGAACCTGGGACCTTTCAGTCTGCAGGCCTATGCTCTATCCACTGAGCCAAACCGGTCTCGGCCAGGTCATCAATTTTTGAGAAGGATGTCTAGAGAGAGTCCTCACTGTTCAGTGAATACGAATATCATTTAAAAGCCCAACAACGCAGCTTAACTTGTACACTGGAAATGAAATGAACACCACAAGCCACTAGATGGCACTTCATATCAAAGACTGCCACAAACCTCTTGCTCTTTGAGTCTGCCTATTTAAAATTGCCACTGGGTCCTTTTACAGTGAACCGCCCAACAGTACTGCTAAGCATCTATTATGTGCAAGGTTCCTTTTCTTATAGGACTATTTGTTCAAAGCCACAGTAGGTCATTCAGTCACAATCTAAAGGCTAGTCCACTTATATGAGAATCATCAGGTGACTTGCTGAGCCCCCAAGAAATGTACATAAATAGCCCTTTGTAAAAATAATCCTTAGAGTCAAAAGGGAATTGGGAGCTCTTTAGGGAAAACTTGTGTTGCCCTCTATATTTTTCTTCTTGCCCTAATTGGCTGTTCTATGTTCTAAATTTCAGAATAAGCAGCACGGGAGTTGAAACATGAAGAAATCTACCATTTGACTCTGAAGCCATTCGATGAGCGTTTCTGCAGTTGAATCTGGGATCTGACATCTCAGGCCTTCCTTCTCATCTGTTTCCATCATCTCTAACAGTCCACGCAGGTCTTCCACGAGGTGCAGGGCTCGTAAGCTTCCCATGAATGGGGAGGTGGGGGACTGGCAATCAAAAATCCCATTGGAATATTCCAGGGCCTTAGAACCTAGGTTTTAAAAAAAATACAAAAAAACAACAACATGGAATTTATATTAGATAAGACACCAAAGTTGAAGGTTGCAAGCAAATCCAGTCACCAGGGATGGGGGGGACATATGGAGGGATTGAGGGAAAAAAAACAACAAAAAAACTCATGGATACAGACAATAGTGTGGTGATTGCCAGGGGAAGGTGAGAGATGGAAATGGTTATTGGGGTGATAAATGGCGATGGACAGAAACTTGACTTGGGGTGGTGAACACACAGCACGGTGTACAGATAATGTGTTACAGAATTGTGCACCTGAAACTTGTATAATTTTGTTAACCAGTGTCACCTCAATAAACTCAGTAAAAAGAAAAAACAAAAAAGGAAGAGATAATTTGATCATGTAAATCTCCCTAAGGCATAGTTATTTGGTGCAAAAATAAGAACTATATAACTGATGGTAAATATCAATGATCAAATATCTAACAGGTGGGCCACAAACTGTGTGGTACAGTAAGAATATGGTGGGCTTTGGGGTAAAATGTGCTAACCTCACAGATACAGGGTTAAGAAGGTAGCAGATCAGTTAGCCTGGAGCTATGTATTACAAAAAACATGAATGAATTTTAGGGATCATAAATGGTTTCATTTTCTACAAATAAGCTAAGTGGAAATTATATAGCATAATTTCAAAGGCAAGAGGGCCAGCTCCCAAGCACTTGCCAGAACTTAATCTCTGAAGAAGTGCAATGAATTACATGTACATATTTGTATATGGATGTGTGAGCAAGTGTGTGTATCAACATTTCCGCCATGATTTTGCTTGCAGCCTCACATCAAATGCTCTTGCTAAAATTAGCTTTAAAAAATAATTTTATAGCCAATGATGCTTTCAATTAGTTATAAGAGAAAACATTCTATTTAAACCCACACACTGACCCACAGCCCATTCTGAAAGCACTCATATAGACCTCTTTGGTTTTTATGTTCTAGTCTGTTAAATATACATACTGTCAAGTATAAACACAAACTTCACACTTAAATATCAATAGTTACAATATTTAGGCTATCTCCTCATAAATCTGAAAGTCTTACAATTGGATGACACTTGAAAACCAACATATTAGCTGTCTTTCTAGCTGGCTGTCTGGCTTGATCAATTCTAACAACAAGGGAGAATCTCTGGACAGATGACTTAAACTCAAATTTGCCAAACTATAACAATGGTTACCATCGACATGCTAAGCACAATGCTAAATGCTTCATATAACCCTCTTTATCAATCTCCACAGGAACCCTGCAAAGCTGAGATGAAGGGCTGTGAAATTAGCCAAAGACCGCTAGAGAGGTTTCTGAGGAAATATAACAAGCTCAATGTTTTTTAAAATAATGACATTGATGTGTCTATGGGATATTTCAGGAGAAATTCCTTATTGGCAATAAGAGATAGAGATATGAAGAATAACAAAAAAAAAATTGGGAAAGTAAGTAGATGTGAGTCACTGGTGCTAAAGTGAATGTTAAATTCAAGGAAACAAATCGGAAAATGGATTCTGGGAAAAGCAGTATCCTTCAAAGTGTGGTCCACAGACTGCCAGGAACCTTGATCAGAAGCCCAAGATGCTATCGGAATTTTTGACATCTTAAAGTAAAATTTAAGAATACTTCTGGAATGGGGGTCCGGTCAAGATGGCAGAGTATGTGTCGCAGTACTTACCTCCTCACATATGGTGATTAAGAACCTGAGGGACATCTCAGCTGCCGAGGTCCCCCCATATCTAACATAAATCCTCCCCCTAACGATAATACTGATATAAACACAAACATTTTACCCTAACCATAATGCTATTTCTAAACTAAACTGTAATCCTAACCCTACCTTTAAACCTAAGCCTAACCCTAATCCTAACACCAAACCATGACCCAAAATTAAAAGCTAACCCTAAACCTAATACTGAACTCACCACGAACACTAAAACTAACCCTTATCTTAAATCTAACTCTAAACCTAACTTCATAGCTAACCCAAACCCTAAACCAAATTCTAACCTAAACGTAATACTAAACCAGGAGGAGTTGCAACCAACATGGTGGTAGGTAGGTAGACAGTGGACTCACCTCCTCCCATGACCACATAAAATTACAGCTAAATTATAGAACAATCAACCTGGAGAGCCACCTGAAAACTGGCTGAAGAGAAGCCCTGTCATTAAAGGATATAAAGAAGCAACCACATTGAGACTGATAGGAGGGACGGAGATGTAGAACAGGCTGACTGTACACCCACGAGAGGCAGTTGAAAATCTGGAGGAATATTTCAGCTACAGAGGTACTCCCTGAGGAGTGAGGGGGTCTCAGCTCCACACCAGGCTTCCCAGCATGAAACACCAGTGCTGGGAAGAGGAGCCCACTTAACCTGGAGAGAAGGAAGGGTGTTAGAAACACAGGCATCTTCTTAAAGGGCCTACCCATGGAAAAAAAAATTTGCTGACAGGCACTCACCTTGGGCTCTGGTGGAGAGAGAGACAGCAGCTTGGGGGGAAGGAGGGTGCTCCAGAGACATATAGGGAGAAACTGAGTTGTGTGGCACTGCTGCCACTGTCCCTGTGTTGAGTCCTCCTCCCATAAAGCCAAATCTGTATCTGCATTATCCTGGTGAAGTCCACTCGTTCCACCAGAACAACTTGAGACCTTGCCCTGCCCAACTTGCACAAGCCCCAAGGCTCTTTCAACAGCAGCCACCCTGATTCCACATGGCAGTCTTTCTTTAAAAACTCTCGAGGAATTCTTATCACACTCCAAGGGTGCCAGAGACATATAGAGAGAAAGTGAGTAATGTGGTTTTAGGGAAAGAGCTGAAGGACAGCTACCATTGTCCCTGTATTGAGCCCTCCCCTCACTTGGCCAAATCTGAATCTGTATTAGCCTGGTGAACTCTACCAGCTCCACCCTGATGACTTCCTGAAAGCCACCTCCACCCTCACCATCCACAAAGGCCCACAGGCCTCAGGCAGATGGTGGCTAGCCTCAGTGAGACTTTTGCTGAGTGTCCTCAGGGTCAGCACTGGTGCCAAATATGAATCTGTATTAACTTGGAGAACACACCACTCACCCCACCCTGGCGACTCCCTGAGATCCTACCTCACTAAACTCACATATTCCTGAAAGTTCTTTCAGCAGCTACGCCTTAAAGGTAGTTAGCAGGCAGCAGTACGTCTCAGGGTACCTTGGGACTTTTGCTGATCTGCCTTAGACCCCAAACTGGTGGCAGCTGGCCTTGGTTCACAGTATGACCTCTTGCATGTGCATCCAGATCCAATATAGACATCCTCCAACCACAGGTAGCCCTAGACCAACTAGAGGCAGTGTCTAACATTGACCTGCACTGGAGACCCTCACAAGAAGCCTTGGAACCAACACAGAGCACACTTAGTGGCTAGCTTCAGACCATAACGGAGCACTACCAGATTAGCTGCACAGGTGGCATGCCCAAAGAGTAGTCAGCAGGCACCATGGGAGCAAATCCTGCTCCCTGAGATCAACACTGTACAGCATCATGTATACTGTGGTCATGGACAATCTGCTAGTAAACCTGAGAGTCAATTTCACCTACTGAAATCTCAATGGCAATCAAGTCTCAACTACAACAGGAAGGCACATACAATCCATACAAGGGATACTCCTGGAACACCTGGCTCAGGGAGACTGTCCAATTTGGCCCCTCAGAACACATACTACATAAGGCCAACCCATGAAGACTGGAAGATATAGCAGATGTATATAGTACATAGAAACAAACATAAAGAAACAGCCAACATGGGGAGACTATGAAACATGTCACAAATAAAAGAACAAGGGAAATCTTCAGAAAAAGAACTAAATGAAAGAGAGGCAAGCAATCTACCACATATAGAGTTTAAAACAGTGCGTTTAAGGATGCTCAAGGAACTTAGTGAGAATTTCTACAAAGAGAGTAAGCATAAAAAAGAACATAGGAACCATAAAAAAGAACTAGTCAGAAATGAAGAATTCACTAGAAAGAAACAACAACAGATTAGATGGAGCAGAGGATCAAATCAATGATCTGGAAGTCAAGGTAGGAAAAAACACCTACCCAAACAAAGATATTTAAAGTACCTCTGGGACAATATCAAGCATAAAAACATTTCCAGGGTATCAGAAGGCAAAGAGAAAGAGCAAAGAATTGAGACCTTAATTGAAAAAATGACTAAAAACTCCCTTAATGAAGAAAATAGACATAAGGTCAAGCAAGTAGAGAGTCCCAAACAAGATGAAATGTAAAGAGGCACATACCAAGACATATCATAATTAAAATGGCAAATATTAAAGACAAAGACAGAATTTTAAAAGCAGCAAAGGAAAGAGAGTTACCTAAATGGGAACTCCCAGAAATTGACTGTTAGACAATTTCTCAACAAAAACATGACATGCCAGAAGGGGATGGCTCGAAACATTCAAAGTGGTAAAAAGTAAGAACCTACAACTAGACTATTCTACACAGAAAGACTATCATTTTAAAATTGAAAGAGACATAAAGAGATTCCCAGACAAGAAAAAGCTAATAAAGTTAATCACCACCAAACCAGTATTATATAAAATGTTAAAGTTCTTTAGAAAAAAAAAGATTAAAAATATGAACAATAAAATGGCAATAATACCTATGTATCAAAAATTGACTCTAATAAAACAAAATAAACAAACCAGGAGAACAGAAACAGAATCACAGCTATAGAGAACATTTTTATGGCTGACAGATGGGAGGGTGATTGGGGAAATTGGTGAAAGAAGTGAAATAATTAATAAGCACAATTTGGTTGTTACAGAATAGTCATGGGCAGTGGTCAACAAAATGTGGCTCGTGAGCTGCGGTTTGCCACTCTGTTGACTAATGAGTTTGCCAACCACTGGCCATGGAGATGTAAAATACAGCATAGGGAATATAGTCAATAATATTCTAACAACCATGCATGGTGAGAGATAGGTGCAAGAGTTATTGGGATGATCACTTAGTAAGTTATATAATGTCTAATTACTAGGGTGTACACCTGAAACTAATATTAAAATCTATTTCAACTGTAATTGATAAATAAAAAATGATATAAAATGTAAAAAATTAATACTTTTGTAGTATTAAGTAATCCTATATGATACTGGGGACAAATATACTATAAAATCATTTGTTGTTTTTCTGATATTCAAATTTTAAAAAATAAAGAAAGAAACAAGACAAATCACATACAAACAACTAACCTTACACCTAAAGGAACTAGAAAGATAGTAAAAACAGAACCTAAACTGAATAGAAGGAAGGAAATAATAAAAATCAGGGTGGAAATAAACAAAATAGAGCCCTAAAAAAATACAAAAGATTAATGAAACCAAGAGGTGCTTCTTTGAAAACCTTTAACAATACTCATTAAGAAAAAAAGAGGCCGAAACCCATTTGGCTCAGTAGATAGAGCGTCAGCCTGGGGACTGAAAGGTCCCAGGTTTGATTCTGGTCAAGGACATGTACCTTGGCTGCAGGCACATCCCCAGTAGGAGGTGTGCAGGAAACAACTGATCGATGTTTCTCTCTCATCAATGTTTCTAGCTCTCTATCCCTTTCCCTTCCTCTCTGTAAAAAAAAAAAATCAATAAAATATATTAAAAAAAAAAAAGAAAGAAAAAAAGAGAGGACCCAAATAAATAAAACCAGAAAACTGAGGCAGTGAACTCTCTGACATTGTTCTTAGTAATATTTTTTTCTGATATATCTCCTTGGAAAACAAAAGGAAAAAAATAAGCAAATGGAACTCACAGCAAAAGAAACAAAACAAATAACAAAATGAAAAAAAAAAAAAACTACTGAATGGAAAAAGATATTTGCCAATGATTCATCTGATAAGGGGTTTATATCCCAAATTTTTAAAAAACTCATATACCTTAACACCAAAAAAACCCCACACACTGTCCAGTTTAAAAACTGGGCAGAGGATATGATAGACATTTCTCCAAAGAGGACGAACAGATGACCAATAGACACGAAGCAATGCTCAACATCACTAACCAGAGAAATTAAATTAAAACCACAATGAACTATCACCTCACACATGTCAGAATTGCTATCATCTATAAATCAACAATGAGCAAATGTTGGTGAGGATGTGAAGGAAAGAGAACACTCCTACCCTACTGGTGGGATTGCAAATTGGTGCAGCCACTATGGAAAACAGTATAGAGGTTCCTTAAAAATAGTATTACCTATGACCAATCAATTACACTTACTTGATATATATATCTGAAAAAATCCAACACTAATACCCCTATGTTCATTGCAGCAGTATTTACAATAGCCAAGATATGGAAGCAATCCTTATGCCCATCAATAGATATTGGATAAAGAAGATATGATACATCTATACAATAGAATATTACTCATCCATAAAAAAAGAATGAAGTTTTATCACTTGTGATAACATGGATTGACCTTATTAGGCTAAGTAAAATAAGTCAGTAAGAAGAAAACAATACTATATGACTTCACTTATATGTGGACTCCAAAGAAAATAATAAATCAACAAACAAAACAGAAACAGACTTATAGTTACAGAGAACAGACTGATGGTTGTCAGAGGAAAGGAGATTAGGGAGATTGGGTGAAAAAGGTGAAGAGATTAAGTACAGATTGGTAGTTACTAACATGCAGATGTAAAGTATAATAAAGGGAATATAGTCAATAATATTGTAATATCTAGGTATGGGGCCAAGTGACTACTAGAATTATTGACAGATTACTTCATAAATTACATAATCATTTGACCACTATGCTATATACCTGAAACTAATATAAAATATAAAATGTCAACTCTAATTGAACATTTTTGAAAAAAATAAAAATTCTGGAAGAAAATGGCAAAGAGGGTCAAGGATTAACCATTGGGGAACCGAAAGGCATTGGAGAGAGCCAATACGTGAAAATAAGAAAGGTAATATAACAGCTGTAACGAAAAAGCCAAGAAAGCAGAATAAATGGCATGATTCCATATTATAGAGGATGCAGATTACCTGCTATAATACCATCCATCTGCTCCAGCGCCGCAGCCAACATGTCACTTGCATCACTCATCATTTTGTTATTTGTAAAGGGCAAATTCCAACCTAGATCTGAAAAAATAATGATGTTATCAGTACATCCTTTAAATGACTCATGCTTCCTAGCAGGTTTGATAATTCAACTTCAAATGATAACTCCACCTGGCAGGCAAATAGGGAGAATTTCTGAAGTAGTAGACCTGAATTAATTGAAACATTTAACAAGCTGTGGCCAACCATCGCTTACTATTCTGCGGAGACCACATGCTATACTTGTATCAGTTAATAAGACAAGATTCAGTTCTTGCACTCAAGGTGTTTAAAGTGCAGAATGCTTTCCATGCCGCACTCTATAGAGCTCTAGGTCCCCATGAGGGTTATCAGGCATGGCTGTGGAGCCTTGCTCAGGACCCTGAGGAATGCTGGGTAGACCAGAGCTTTCTCCCTCCCTGTTCCAGACTAAACCAATCTCTACTCTCTTAATTTTGTCCCTTTTTTTCTGTATAAGGATTACCATAAGAAATGTGTAAGGAAATGGTTCTCATTGTGTGCATCTATAGTAAACATATATAAATCACCTGCTATGTTTTAATGTAACAATAGCTACCTTGCATTGTGTCTACAGTGGTCCCTATACAGTTACATAAATTCTACACAATCCTTAATCATAACAGCAACCCTATAAAATGGACAAATTCATCTTCATTTTACAAGTGAAATCAAAGATGTTTGTTGATTTTTGCAAGGAAACATGCCAAGTAAATATAGCAAAGACCAATTTTTAGCCTAGGTCAGATTCCCTACAATATTATAATTTCTTATCTGATTCTCTAGCTGAAAGATAGGTTTATGCTAAAACTGTCACAGGCTCCTCACTCTTTCACCTATTCAAAAAATTGACTGAACTGATAGCCTTGCAAGGAATGTGGTCAAAAGAGGAAAAAGTCAAATTATATGGTTTTCAATATTAATTAACACATTTCAGGTGCCAGGCTAAGTATGCATACAAATTTTCCCAATAGGCCTAAATAAGGCTTCTGTGACTTTGCAGATGAGAAATGAAGGGTGTGCTGTTTAAGAGAAACCTTTGCCCTTTGTTTCCAAGCAGCCGGATCTCACCCCTTTATTTTTATAAACACATTTACAGTTCTGATAAAAAGCTTGTTGGATCAGTTCTTATGTACATTCATTTAATAATATGCCATTTAATCATTGTGAAATATTACTTCGTATAGTTTTTATAGATTTCATCTAAGAGTTTCCCAGAACTTTACTTACCTCAGAAGGTATAAAAAATCTCTACCATGTTATGTGGAAATACTACAGCATGAAAATACCCAAGGCGTGCATTTACAGTTACCAGAACCCAGGTGGTTAACAAGCCAGGTTATGAGCCTAGGTAGTTCTCAAAAACTTACTTGCACATTCAGCTAATCCAGGAAGGTGGGGCAAAGATTTAATAATCACATTTCAGGCTGGAAAACTTAAAACGTGAAAACTGAGAACATAAAAGATTGAGCCGAATGGCCTTCAGTCCTTTACTTTCATATAATTAAGTGGCTTGTATTACTTGCATTTTAAAAGCGTTTCAAAGCGCTCTAGATAACATGAGATATATAGAAAGGAACACACGTCAGCTCAGCAATAAACATGAGAAATGCTAATAAAACAAAGTAATGCTCACAATGAGAAACTCTCACTGCCCTACCAATTTATAAAAACAGGGATTGATTTTCTTTGCTAGCAACTATGATTTATGTAGGGCACGAAACAAGTATGACAGGTAATTATCTACTTCTCTATTCTGTCCAGAAATTTTCAAATACTATGACATGGAGGTTTAAGTTTCAAAGAGGTAAAGAACCAATTTTTTTTAAAAAATTTCCAATTATTTAGAGACCAATCCTTTAACAACATAAAACTATGATGACAATATTTCACTGTTAAAAAAACATAAAATGTTTGCTGTTGATCTCTATATTCATCACATAATATCCTACGTGTAACAGTAAGGAGAGGACAGACAGTAAACATAATACATACTCATGTAATATAGAAAAGGTGGGTGACAGCTGAAGTGTACAGGATTACTTTTATTGTTGTTAATCCTCACTCGAGGATATTTTCCATTGATTTTTAGAGAGAATGAAGGGAGGTGGTAAGAGAAAGAGAGAGAGAGAAACATTGATGTGAGAGAGACATCCATTGGTTGCCTCCTACATACATGGGGATCTAGCCTGCAAACAAGGTATGCGCCCTTGACCAGAATTGAACGCAGGACCCTTCAGTCAATGGGCCAACACTCTATCCACTGAGTCAAACCTGTTAGGGCAGGATTATTTTTAAGGGTGGTGAAAATGTAACCATCTTGACCTAATTCAATTTATAGAACAAAACACTTAAATGCAGAATATACATTTCAAGTCCAAGTTACATTCACCATGATGGGCCATGTACACAAGGCCACAAAGTAAGTCTCAATAAATTCCAAATGGGCTTTAAAGGACCACGGAGAAGAATGAGAACAGAAGCCTGGGGTGGTGAAGCACTAACACTAAGAATAGAATTTCCATATATATATTAAAACTCAGACTTGCCAATGGCCTGTGGTATTTTAGAGTCAGCCTGAGTGAGCATCTGTGTTAATAAAGCTATGCCAATTGTCATGCATGGGCCCAAGTATTGTCAAAAATAGAAAGACTAAATAAAAACACGTCTGAGAGGAAGATTCCCCTGGATGTTCTCACATACTTAATGCAATGGAATGTTATTCCAATACAATGAAATATTACTACACAATAAAAAAGACTGAATTGTTGATACATGCAATAGTATGTTGAGCGAAAGAAGCCAGACATAAATGCTATGTACTGTATGATTCTTTTTATATGAAATTCAAAATGGGCAATCTATGGTGACAGAAAGTAGAACAGTAGTTATCTGTAGGAAGTGGCAAATGATTAAAGGAGGTCCTGGGGAACTTCCTGTTTAATATGTCAATTGAGGTGTTGGTTACACAAGTTTATACATTTGTCAAATTCATCAAACTATACATTTAAGATGTGTACATTTCAATATATGGAAATTTTATCTCAAATTTTAAAAACTAGGAATGAAGATGATTGTTGGAAATTAAAAATGAAATTGTACTTTAAAAAATTAACTAAGCAAATGAATTTATATAATGGAGGAAATGCATGGACTTAGAGTGACAATACATCACAAATCAAGGATAATGAATAATCCAAGTACAGATCTGAGGTCCCAAAATAAGAAACAATATCCTGGTCCCTCTGTTCTAATTCTTTGTTTACCCAGAGACCTGCTGATTTTAATTTGGTCTTTTGGGGTGGACAGAAAATTAAAACTTCAACATCCAATGATTCTCAGAGAATAGCAAAATGATTTCTGGATTCTAAATAACTAATGTATGTTATTATATTTGAATGACTTGTTGAAGGAAAAGGTACCAGAAAATACAAACACTACAACAAAGGAATTTGGTTTGAGTTAAAGGTCAAAGTTCAAACCTGAGAAAACCCTTACTTATGTGAACAGAAAAGAACAGCTCTGTTTGTAGGAGTCCTCATTCTAGTGGTTTCCTATTCCCAGGGCTTAATTTAAAATAAATTTAGAATAGTCTTAGAAAAGCAAGAACCTGGAAAAAATATTCATATATTAGAGTAAGGGATAAAAAGAGAACCAACAGAAGCAAGTTTGAGTGTATGTCAAGCTTGGTTAGGACCTGTTTAGAGCAGACTTGAATGGGGTAAAATACCAGAGAAAGTTCCAGCAATGGGTGTGGTGACTAAATGTTTGGCAGAAAAAACACAATTTTTTGCAGAGTTGCTGACTAACTGATGTTTTAGGTCAGGCTAGCTGCCCAGTCTCTCTGTGAAGAAAGAAAGACAGTCTGTGAGAAAATATAATAAGTTTGTTTTAAACTCTGATGAGAATGACATTTGTCCTAGCTTTCTTCCCAGCTTTCCTTAGGTAGAATGTTTAGGTTTGAAAGAAAACTTCTAATTTTGTGCTGTAAGATGGATACAATTCACTGAAATTAAGACACTTAAGAGAGAAAAAAAAAATCCTTCATTGAAAGAGAGACTGTTCCATGCAGTGAGGGATGGAAGGAGGGTGGGGGATAGAGGACACCTGTAATATGGTCAACAATAAAAAAGAAACTTAAAAAAATAAGCTAAAGTAATCCTTAACTAGATCGAGAAGCTGATTGCATTTTGAAAAAAAGAAAAATGAAAGAGCATGTTTACATCTATTCCACTAGGCTGGTGAAGCATCATATTATCATATGATCATTTTATAAAAACAATATATTTTCATATAAATCACCCACAGGTTTCTCACCAAGTTTCCCCCAAAGATGCTCATTAGGAATATTACATCAATTACACAATGGGTTCCAATGTATGCAGCAATGCAATCTTAGGAAAGATAAACTGTCTTAAAAACCGACAGGTTGTAGGAAGGACTATCAGTGGTTATCAAGCTGTGGTTCCTGGACCAGCAGCAGCATCACCTGGGAGAGAGTTAGAATGTACATCCTTGGGCCCCACCAACCTGGGTTTTTACAAGCTGTTCGTGTGATTCTAGCGCACACTCCATCACAGGACTAGAGAGGCCATCTTTCCTCCTGGGACACACGCTCCACCCAGAATGAGGTTGGAGCTGGCTACCAAGGTAAACAAGGGCAGAGCTCCTCTCCGCAGCCCCCGGTTCTTACTTTTGATCCAAGAATCACAGCTCTGAAGAAGCAATTATGTTTTAACCTGAAAAACCCTTCCTTTAAACTTCCACTAAGTCCTTATGTCTGCAACATGTTAAGACTCTTAAGCAATCCTCCTTGCTTTCTGGTTGTCTGCTATGTATCTGTCATCACATACTTTCTCTTCCCCGCAGTGTTAGCCCAAATCCCTTCACCTTCAATCTGCTCTAACATCCCAGTAAAATCAATTCAGAGTCATGTGAAAAAGAAAACATGGTAAGAAGTGGGGATCAAGGGACAGGCCAAGTGCTGAAAACAAAAAGGATGGGGATTTTAGCAGCAGGGGTGATATCTAATATTATAGCACATTAAAAATTTTACCAAACTGTAAAACAAGTAAAATATCCTATATAATAAAAGGTTAATATGCAAATTGTCCCCCTTGACTGGGAGTTGGACCAGGAGGTGGGGCCGGCTAGCCAACTGCCCATGGCCCTTACCCCCACCCGGCCCCAGCCCCAATCGACCAGATCAGGACAGGACAGCCGGACCCCACCCATGCACAAATTAGTGCACTGGGCCTCTAGTTGACGATTTAACTGGGAATTTGAACACTGACTGTATTTGGTGATATCAAGGAATTATTTTAATTTTGAAGTTTTAGTAGTTCTTTTTGTAAAAGCTCTTACTTTTAAAGATTAGTAAAATATTTATGAATGAAATAATATGATATATGGAATTTGCTTTAAAATAATAAAGAGGACAATAGGGTGAAGATATAAATGAAATGAGATTAGTCACGCTTTGATCATTGTTGAAAGTGAGTGATAAGTATATGGGGCAACATCATCTATCCTCTTCTACCTATATTTTCATATATTTGAGATTTTCATAATAAAATATTTCATTTTTCCATTCACATCTTTAGACAAGAGGATTTTCAAATACCCTTCATCATGATATGTTGTCTTAAATATTTTCATTTTTTCTATCATAACTTCAAGCATACCAAAGGCTCAGCAAATATTTACAAACCAAATAAGAAAATACTTGAAATATCAACCACCTGCATAAACACAAACACACTCAAGAAAACAGAAGAGCCTCTCCCAGAGAATTATAAGGCAGACCATAAAAAAGAGGAATATAAATGACTGTGTATTAGTAAAAAGTATAAATGACTGTGTATCAGTAAAAGTATAAATGACTTCTCTTGTTCACTAACATAAAGAACAACAAAAATGATGGGGCAAAGCCGGGAAGTACTAAAATAAATGAAGTAGCAAGGGAAAATAGGGGAAGATAAAAGGAAGTGAGCTTTTCATCTGCATGCTATTAATATTTAGGAATGACAACCAGAAAGGAGTGGATACAAAGGTTCATACAATGAGCCAACATCCTTTACTTTTTGAATAAGAGGATGTTGCTAGTACTATTTGAAAAACTGGTATGTATTAAATATCAGTAAGTCTGAAGATACTGTGATAAATCAAAAGAATGCCCCATGTTTCCCTATCTAGTGTTGTTGGTACTATGACTGCACGAAGTTTTAAATTTGTCTAAGGTGACTCAGGGAGGAAGATAGGAGACCAAAACTCATGTTGTTCCCAAGTGTGCTTCTCACTGAAGTCAGTAGGTATTAATCACACAGCTCTGACTAGGATGACCAACCTCCAACAAGAGCCTTCATTTAACAGCATCCGACTCCTTGATTAAGCTGTGAGCTCCGTGAAAACAGAGGCTGTTTGTGATCTCTGATCCCTGGACCTCATGTGGAGGACATCAAAGGCTTGCAGCGTGGTGCTCTGCTCCAAGGGCTACACACACACACACACACACACACACACACTTTTATGTCATAACTATGCCAGCCCTTCAGTCCCTGTTTTGGCCCACAGTGTGACCTCCCTCTTAACTGCATAAGCCAGAAACCTATCTCCTCATCTTAACTTTTAAGATAAATGCGGATAAATTTGATCATTGCTCCTATCCTTTCTATCTATAAGCTGTTACCCTTTCTACCTATAATCTCGCAGGACGAATTTTTATACTGTTCAAGACTTTGGTGAACCAAATTCACTATGCTGCTTCGGAACGACGTGATTCCTAAGGGTTTGCAAACTTAGCTCCCAATATGATGGAGGAGTATCAGGGGGCCTGAGCGGGGTTTAACTTCTAATTTTCAAACCACCCTAACCCTAAACCCCACCCATCTCTTCTTTGTTCTTAAAAAATCTATAGACTCTGTCTGGCTCCTAGTATCCCACCCAAGTCTACCAATCCAGGCTTTGCTGGCTAAGAGGTAGCAGTTCTGGCATGTGGGACCCAGACTGACGTCAGGGGCACGGAGGGCAGAGGTTTGGAATAGCTGCCCCAGGCTCTGGAGAGGAGGGGAAGGACAAGTTGCCTATAGATAAGCAGCCTCCACAGGAGTGTTTTATAAGTCATGGCTCATGACCCTAAAATTAGAAGGAAGTGAAATAAATGTAGTAGACTGCAATCTACATTCATTTAGCAAAATAGACAACATCAGAGTGTCTTACAGGGAAAAAAAAGGTTAAGTACTGTCCTGTGAAACTTTTGATTCGATTATGCATGCACATCTGCATGCCGTAAGTATGAAAGGCCTTCCCTGTGCCAGGCTCTAGAGATAGAACAGGGAAGACAACAAGCAAAAAAAGAAAACCGTTTCTGCTTTAAAGTAGCTGACATCCCTGTGATTTCAGAATGTGCATGTTCATGTGGCCGTGGATATATATGTATTGCAGCATCATACAAGAACGTATATCTTACACTGGGGTCAAATGTATTTGAGAAAGGCTTCTCTAAAGTCATGCTATTTAAAATGTGGTCTGTGGCCCTGGCCGGTTTGGCTCTGTGGATAGAGCATCAGCCTGCGGACTCAAGGGTCCCAGGTTCGATTCTGGTCAAGGGCACATCCCCAGTAGGAGGTGTGCAGGAGGTTGTGGGCACATTCCCAGTAGGAGGATGTTTCTCTGTCATCAATGTTTCTAACTCTCTCTCCATCTCCCTTCCTCTCTGTAAAAAAAAAATCAAAATATATTTCAAAAATAAAATGTGGTCTCTGAGCTGGTGTTTGTCCACCCACTGGTACTGGTCCATTATGTGATACGTCCAGATAATGAGAGTAAGTACTTAGGATATTTTATAGTAACCTAAGCTTCCTGTGATATCCAATTATATGACAATTTTTTTGACCTAATCATTTTTTTAAAAAATTGACTTTCACCAAAAGAATCAACCCATGATAGATTAAAACACAAAACAAGCCTGGCTGGCGTGGCACAGTGGCTGAGTGACGACCTATGATCCAGGAGGTCATGGTTCAAGTCCTGGTCAGGGCACATGCCTGGGTTGTGGGCTAAATCCCCAGTGTGGGCCCAATCCCCAGTGTAGGACATGGAGGAGGAGTCGATCCATGATTCTCTCTCATTCTCCCTCCCTCCCTCCGCCCCTCCCTCCCTCCCTTCTCCTTCCTCTCTGAAATCAATAAAAAAGAAAGAAAAGACAAAAGAAAAACTAAACAAAAAGCTGATCCTTCAGCAGAGATGGCTGGAGAAGCACAGCTCTCGAGACCCCTGCACGTGTGTGCTGGGAGTAAGTATGTGCACAAGCACTGGAAGTGGACACTGCAGCCACAGATCCTGGATTGAGAGAGAAGGGGCAACACAGGGAACAAGAACACCCCAAGAACTAGGGAGTGTGGTTCAGATTTGTTCTCTCTGCACACAAGCCAAGTGATAAAAATAATGAAATGGCAAGGAGAAAACTGTTAGCATTGATATAGGCGACATACAGTTAAATTCAGAAGAAGTGAAACAAAGATTTTTGGTTGTATAAAATTAACAGCAATGGCAGTCATATACACTGAGTGGCCAGATTATTATGCGTTCAGAGATCATAATAATCTGGCCACTCAGTGTATTTGAATTACTTATACGTCTAATTGAAATGCAGCACAGCACCCACCCAGTACAATTTCTGATCCACTTTGTTTCAATTACGGCAATAAAGGCTACATATTTTGCGCTAAATTTTCATCATTTGTCATTCATACAACATAGCCCAAAGCATGAGCTATTTGAGTGGAAGAATCTTGCCAGTGTATCAAATTGTCTGGGAAGAGTGAGAAAAACTGTGGGCGAGGGGACAGTTTTGTGGAGAATAAGACTTTATAATGATTTTAAAAACAAAACTGTCTGTCTGGGTAATTTCTGTTGCTTTCTCTTTCCACTGAGTGTTAGTTACACTCGTGGCTGTTCAGTAAGTGGAATGCCCACATTTTTGCTTTTATAGCATATGTATTTCTGGCCACCATCAGCAGTAGAGATATGTTTTCAACTGTTGGGGCGGGGGTGGGAGGTGGATAAAATAAAAGCCAGAGCCCTGAAATTATCCAGTTGAAAGTCCAAAATACATCCTTAACATTGTTATTCACTATTAAAGTCTTAAAAGACATGGAAATTCTGTACAATTAATAAGTACAGACCCAGGTAATAATGGGTAACAATGCTTTTCAAGTCACTTATATTTCAGTTCTGAATGGCTGGCACTGGCTGCCGGAGGAGATGTGCTTAAGAGAGGGATGATGAGAACCAGGAAAACAAGGCCAAAAATTATATCCCGACCCAGGAGGTGGCAAACTGCAGCCCATAGGCCAAATCTGGCTCGCAGCCTGTTTTGGAAATAAAGTTTCAATAGAAGAGAGTCACAGTCATTCGTTGCTATCATCAGTGGCCACTTTCACGCTATTTGCAGATTTGTGTAGTTCTAACCCTCAAAGGCTGGCCCTTGGCAGAAAAAGTTTGCCAACCCCTGTCCCAACCCATCCCATAGCCTCTCCACGTACTCAGAACCCTCTCCTATTTGCTTATTCCTACCCTGAGCAAACATATTATTAGTAAACACCAGGCACTATTCTAAGTGATCAGGATATAACAGTAAAGAAAAAGAAAAAGAGAAAGAAAATTAAAAGTTATTGCTCTAAAGTCAAGAAACCATAAATAAGTAAATACGTATTTAAATACACAGCAGGTGAACTGGTAATATATAATATGGGAAGACAAAGAAGGAAAGAGGATAAGCACTAGCTTACGATGCACCAGGCACCGTTTCTAAGTGCTTTTCATGTATTGATTCATTGAATCCTCTCAATCACCCCTATGACACGATATTTACTCCTATTTTATAGGTGATAAATCAGAGGCACAGAAGGGGCACTCCAGACATACAGCTGGAAAATGGATTTGAAGCCCGACAGGCGGACTCCAGAGCCAGTGATCTTAACTTTACGCTATGCTGGCTCTTGTGCAAAAAGAAAAGGGCAGGAGTTACACTTTTAACGTGATAGCCAGGGAAGGCCCCACTGATACAGTGACATGGAGCAAAGCCCTGGAAGAGGTGCGGGAGAAAGTCACGCGGATATACAGGAAGAGCTTCCAGGTAGAAACAGCAGTGAATACAAAGGCCCGGGGGAGGGAGGGCTTTCTGTACTTGGTATTGAGGGAGAGAGGGAGGGAGAGAGGGAGAGAATTTACATTGAGTGAAATGCACACATCTTCACTGTACAATGTGATGAGTTCTGATGAATGCACAAATCTATGTAACAGATATCAACATTCACATCACCTTGGTATATTTGGGTGGAAAAGCTAATGGAATGTGATATAGTGTTTGGGAACTAGAAATGACTCAAGGCCTGTGGCCTACTCCATAGAAGGATGGAGTGGTCATTTACTGAGGCAACTGACTACCCAGCCCCAGCCCCAGACATAACAAGTACTTCCTCCACCCACCAAAGAAAGGAAGCAAGAATAATTAGAAAATTATCATCCACGAAGAGTCATCCTGTCTAGTAAAGCATAATGAAATAGCTGGATCTTGTCCATGAAAGCTGTATGTCACGGCAGAATACCCAAGCCAAACCCATTACCACAAACACCGTTACGAACTCTCATAGCACCTTAAAAACAAAACAAAACTTGATTATCAGGTACCATGTGGAACCATTGATTATTTCTATCAGATTACCATACCTGGCGAGGGGAAAGGTGTGACTCTGAAGGTGGGCTCACTTGACTCAGGTCTATGGGATGTTGTCTCTTTCACACTGGGCTTTTAAAGAATGAAAGTCCCACTTTTAATCACTTCTATGCCAAGCTTAGCTCAGGACATGGTGCTCAGCGAAAGTTTGATGAATAAATTAATAACCACCAACAAAATTATTCACTAATCATCACCAAACATGCTGGGTAGTACTGCTTATGAAACAACAGTGCATTAATCAGACATTTGAAGTGGAGCCAACCCCACTTTCTCTACCAGTGCTTGGTACAGCTGAATCAAGACATAGCAAGAAGTCCCATAAGGAAAAATACACTTTTAATACTAAATTACTTTTTAACAGAAGGTAGAACTTGAGGCATCCTGAGATTAAGATAATTCACAGACATTCAATGCTTGTTTGCTTCAATCATCAACCTAGATTTTGTTTTCACTTGAATAAAAGTCCTGATATCCCACAGTTTTTAGGAGAGGGAATGGGGGGTGGGGAGGGACAGAAAAAAAGCAGAGCCAGCCCCTGATAATAATGGTCATTCCAGTGACCATCCGCCAATTTCTGCATTTGTTCTCCAATAAAGTCCATCTCAGGGACCTCATACGTGAGGCCATCTGTCTTATTTTCAAGTGGCACCCCCAAAGTTGGATATTCTAAGTGGTGTGGGCACAAATTCTACTTAACATGGTGCTTGCTTGAGTTTAAAAACAGGCGAGGGAATAATGTACTTGGCTTTTACATTTTTGCTGCTTACACCATATGCATTGAATGTCTGTGAATTATCTTAATCTCAGGATGCCTCAAGTTCTACCTTCTGTTAAAAAGAAATTTAGTATTAAAAGTGTATTTTTCCTTATGGGACTTCTTGCTATGTCTTGATTCAGCTGTACCAAGCACTGTTAGAGAAAGTGGGGTTGGCTCCACTTCAAATGTCTGATATCTAACTTCAACTTTGGCTGAGCACTTAATGTTCCTCAACAATCCTTTTATTCATCATCAGTTCCCTCCCTATCACATTCCTCATAATGGCTGTCTCTAAAAATTCCTATAAAACTTATCCCTAATCTATTCCTATTTGTGCAGACCTTTAATCTCAGTAGATTATTTCTTAACCAACCATACAGTGAATTCTGAGAGCTCTCCTCTAGCTAAAATTTCTATGTATACTTACTTGCCTATTCCAGGATCACAGTCTTCTGTCAAGGGAAAACTTTTCATCCTTATTCTTGATATCATCCCAACCTTTTAAACAACTCCCTCATTCTTTTATATCTTTCATCACAAACTAATCCTCAGTTTCCTTCTCTTCCATGAATAATATGCCGAAAATCTTTTGGCCCTAAAATTCCCAGCCAAAAACAAAAAAACAACTCCCAAATCCTTCTTTTCACCCTTTGTAAGTTACAGATCTAGCTCTGGCTCTTCACAATTACACCTTAAAACCAGTGATTCTCACATACTATTTCTCCTGATGCCTACTGTAGTTTGGGATATCCTATCACCAAAAAATGCCATCAAAGATCGTCATCACTTGAAGAGGTCGCATAGCTGCAAAGTGGCAAATAAGAGATTCAAACAAAAACAGAGCTATGACACCCTAAATGTGCACCAATGGGGTTCTCAATGGGGAACTGAATCCATAATATTTTGTGAGTAATGCCAAAAAATTTAACTGAACCAATTCCTCTAGGCCAGTGGTCAGCAAACTCATGAGTCAACAGAGCCAAATATCAACAGTACAACGATTAAAATTTCTTTTGAGAGCCAAATTTTTTAAACTTAAGCTTCTTCTAATGTCACTTCTTTAAAATAGATTCGCCCAGGCTGTGGTATTTTGTGGAAGAGCCACACTCAAGGGGCCAAAGAGTTGCATGTGTATCGCAAGCCGCAGTTTGCGGACCATAGCTCTAGGCAACAAAACAAACAAGTGGGATACACTAACAAAAAAAGGATAGAAAAAAAAAAAGGTTTGGCAAAGCAAAAGAAACCATCAATAAAATGAAAAGGCAACTGATGGAATGGAAGACATTTACAAGTTATATATCTGATAAAGGGTTAGTATCCAAAATACATTTAAAAAATGCTCATACACCTCAATAGCAAATAAATAACTTGATAAAAAAATGAACAGAGGATCTCAATAGGCATTTTTTAAAGAAGACATATGGGCGACCAACTCATACATGAAAGAATGCCCAGTATCACTGATCATCAGGGAAATGCAAATGAAAACCACAATGCACTATCATCTCATCCCTGTGAAAATGAGTTATCAAAAGACAAAAAGTAACATGTTGGTGAGATTATAGAGAAAAGGGTACCCTTGCTCTGTGAGTGGGAATGTAAATGATACAGCCACTATGAAAAACAGAATAGAGGTTCCTCAAAAAATTAAAAATAGAATTACATATGACCTAGCAATTCCACTTTTGGATATTTATCTGAAAACAACAAAAACACTAACTCTGAAGATATATGCACCCCTGTGTTCATCGCAGCACTATTTACAATAGTTAATAAATGAAAACAACCTGCAATGGAATATAAAAGAATTAAATTTTGTCATTTGTAACAACATCAATGGACACTGAGGGCACTATGCTAAGTGAAATAAGACAAAAACAAATACCTTATGTTCTCACTTATATGTAGAATCTAAACAAACAAACAAAAACAGGTCATAGATACAGAGAATAGATTGGTGGTTGCCAGAGATGGGGGACAGGGGAAGGACAGAAATGATGATGTCAAGATGTGTAAAGAGGATCAAAAGGTACTTCTAGTTATAAAAGAAATAAGCCCTGGAGGAGTAATGTACATCCTGTGACTACAGTTAAGAACCCTGTATTACATATTTGAAAATCATTAACAGAGTAAAACTTTAAAGTTTTTTCTTTTTTTTAATTCTTTATTGTTTAAAATATTACTAAAGTTTTCATCACAAGAAAAATAGTTTTGTAACTATGTTAACTTTATATATTATGGTGATGAGTTCATAATATATACAAATATCAAATCATTAGGTTGTACACGTGAACTAATAAAATGTTGTATGTCAACTTTATCTAAAAAAAAGGGAGGGTGAAAAACAAACAAATGGTTCTGAAAACAAAGATAGAGAGATAGCCATTGATCAGAGTATTAAAAAAATTCCATAGAATATCAGTGCAATACAAAAGAGACAGAAATCCCTTATGTCCTCTCTCATTTTCTACCCTGTAAGTCAGAGCACAGAATTGTAATCTTTCCTTTGTAATTAATTTACTAGGTGTGCTAGTTAATAATGCGGACTTTGTAATCAAAGAGAACATGATAATTTCAAGAGAAACATCAAAAGTGCTTTATTCAAAGTAATGTCCATTGCTAGCTACACATTTCCCCCTCTTTCCGGTAATTTGTGGATATCACCCCAATAGAACTTTTCTTGTTTTGAGGCAAACCATTCAGAGACCTAGTTTTCCACTTCGCACGTTTTGAAGTGCTGCTCAGAAAGTGTGTGTGCCGTCGATTGGAACAAGTGGTAATCTGAAAGAGCAAGGTCTGGTGAATACGGTGGGTGAGTTAATACTTCTCAGGCAAGATCTTTTAACGTGTTTTAACTGGTTTTGAAGTGTGTGATGGTGCATCATCATGAAGCAAAATTACTTTGCCGCATCTTCTGGCACATTCTGGTCATTTCACTATCAAAGTGTGGTTTAAATTGATTATTTGTTGTCATTATGATCAGTTTTAACAGTTTCACCTGGTTTTAGAAGCTCATAATACACCACACCTTCATGATCCCACCAAACGCAGAGCACTGTCTTCTTTCTGAAGCGATTTGGCCTTGCAGTCGATGTTGATGGTTGACCTGGGTCAACCCATAATTTTGTGCATTTGGGATTCTCAAAATAAATCCACTTTTCATTGCCAGTCACAATTTAATGCAAAAAAAGACTTTCTTTCATGCTGTTGAAGCAACATTTTACTGATTACTTTTCGATTTTCCATTTGTCTTTCATTTAGTTGATGTGGCACCCATTTTCCTTCTTTTAAAATTCTTTCCCATTGCTTGTAAATGATTGGAAATTTTTTGCTGAGCAACATTTATCTTTCTGCAAGTTATTTTTTAGTTTGACATGCATCTTCATCCAATAATGCTTGTAATTATTGGTCTTGAAACTTTTTCAGTTGACCTGGATGTTCTTTATCTTTCACATCCAAATCATCATTTTTAAAGCAATTAAACCAGCGTTCACAAGTATCTTGAGATGAAGCATGTTCACCATAAACTTCCCAAAGTATTCAGCAGTGCTTTTCTTCAAAATAAAGTAATTAATTAAAACTTCACACAAATGCTCTTTTTTTGGGCACGAAATTCAACATTTTTAAGCATAAAAATATCTACGATGTTAACACCTTTAGCAAATTTGACATATGAAGTTTTGAAGCTTGTTGTCAAAACAGCATACATATCAAATCGCATATATATATCAACATTTGTGTAACTCCAACTATTGAAAAAAAGTCCGCCTTATTAACCAGTACACCTACTACTTATTTAAAAATTGTAGATGAAATAGAATATTACATTAGCTTCAGGTGCACAACGTAAGTGATTTGACATTCATATACCTTACAAGTGATTCCACGATAAGTCTAAAAATTTTCATTGTACAAAGTTGTATTACAATATTATTAACTATATCCCTATGCTATATGTTACAACCCCACGATTTATTTTAGAGCTACAATCTTTTCAATGTAAGGTAGCAGTTCTTTTGAGTTTTCAGAGTTCAGAAAATGGTTTGAGAAAATGTGTATGAGGTGCCTTGCATATGCCTGGCCCATTTTAAGGGCTCCATAAATATCGGCTCCATGCAACTACATTTTCTGTCTCTGCCAGATACCAGCTGAGAACAGCGTGTGTGGGCCTTTTACACATACCTTCTGCTTTATATGAAGCTCAGAGTTCAGCACCCTTCACTGGTTCCATAAATACTTTCTCGTGACAGACCAAAAAAGAAAAAAATCCTCTTGCACCTTATAAATTATGCTAAAAACAACAACAAGGAAGATATGGACATAAAAAGGAAAGAAAGAAAAAAAAGGAGGGAGGAGGCAGAGAAACAGCGAAGAAATAGCAATGAGAAAAGTAAATAACATTTATTAAGTGCTCACCCCACTGAGAGAGCTGGGGCATTGCTGCCCTAGGTCTGTGACAGTAAAAAGAGACAAGCTCTCCAAAAGCTATGCAGAACCCTTTTTTTTAATACTCACCCAATGATATGCTTATTGATTTTTGAAAGAGAAGGAGACAGAGGGAGGGAGAAAGGGAGGAAAGGAGAGACACATTGATTGGTTGCCTCCCTTATGCTCCCGGAACAGGGATGAAATTTGCAACCTAGGTATGTGCCCTACGTGGAATCAAACCTGCAACCTTTTGGTGTATGGAACGACACTCCAACCAACTGAGCTATCCAGTGAGGTACTCAGACATGGGGGAGGGGGACAGAAAGAAAGGAGAGTTGGCTTTTTAATGAAGAGAGAGAGAACTGGCCTTTTGTCTTAGGGAAATCCTATATAATAAAATCCTAACATGCAAATCAACTGAATGACTGGTCGCTATGATGCGCCCTGACCACCAGGGGGCAGACACTCAACACAGGAGCTGCCCCCTCTTGGTCAGTGTGCCCCCGTACGGGGGAGCACTGCTCAGCCAGAAGCCGGGCTCATGGTTAGCGAGCACAGCAGCCATGGCTGCCTCTCCCTTGGTGGATGTCCAACTGCCAGTTTGGGCCTGCTAAGCTTGCAGGAAGACATCCCCTGAGGAGTCCCGGACTGCAAGAAGGCGCAGTCAAGGCTGAGGGGACTCCCCCTCAACCCTTACCAGTGCAAGAATATCGTGCACCAGGCAAAGAAACCATCTCTATTGGGATATGCCATCAACACTGATAGGATGATCTTAATCAGCAACGATACTTAGGTATGTTGTGTTATTCAGATGTTGTTTCACATGAATTAAAGGGCCCAAATCATGCCAGGAAAACATGCTCTAAACCATAACACTGCCCCTACCAGCTTGAAGGATTGTACTGATGCATGTGGGGTGCATGCTTTCATGCTATTTTTGCAAAATTCTCACTCTGCCATCTGCATGATGCAACTGGAAATGTGATTCACTGGACCACATGACTTTTTTCCAATGCTCGACTGTCCAATCCTTGTGTTCCTGTGTGAATTTGGGACGTTTTATTTTGGTAACTACAGACAGCAAAGGTGTTCAAACAGGCTTTCAGCTTCCATATCCCATATGATGCATTGTATGGCTAATTTGCTTACAAATGTCAAGTGGACATAATGATCTGGCCACTCAGTGTATATATGTAACCTACTTCATCTTAACAGTAACTATTACGGGGCCTTTCCCACAGAGTCAGAAAGGACTCTGACCTTGTCTGTTACAGGCTCACAGAGGCATAAGGAGGCTGCCATGTGGTATCTAACCAGACCTAAATTCTGTTTGCACAGTGATGGTAGTTTTGTTAACAGATTGCTGATACTTTAGGATATATTTGACGGGAGACAAAAGTTGACTTATTTAGTAGAGACAGGAGAGAAGATCCCATTCACCCCAATCTCTGGGGCCAAGAGAAACAAAATTAGAGTCATGCCTCAACACCCAGAAGCCTTAGAAGATCCATACCCGTCACATTAACACATGGCACACTGGGGAATAGGGTGTGAGGGAGGTCAGCTTAAAAAACAGAGAGGGGCAGCCAAGTATGACAGGACTCCGTGGTCTGCAGAGGAAGAGGCTTGGAAGGTGTCCTGATCTCCCAGGAACGTGAAAAGGCCCAGAGGAGAAAAGGAAGACATCCTTCAGCTCAAAGATCTACATCTCTGAAGGGGTCACTGGATAGCATCACAAGCTGCAAGCACTTGGCATAAACGGTCAGCCCAAATCATTGGAACTGTGAGTGTCAAAACCACTCAACTACACAAGGCTTAGGTGGAAAATGAAGGATACGCAAGAACAGTGTGACTAAAACACGTGTCAAGTAAAAACACATTATGGATCACCATGTTATTATATTTTAAATCCTTGAAACTTGGAACGGGTTTAGACATTTTACAGGTCATGGTCTTAGATAGGAAGGGAGTGGTTGAAGTCACCTTATTAAAGGTGCTGCTCTCATCTTTGTTTTCATTTACTTAACACTTTTTGGCCTCCTGACTCAAGAAATGAATGAGGGAAAGAGCCCTATTCTCTACAGAACCAACACCACCAACACAAGGTGCTCTGCTGGGTCAGGAAAAGAGGTGAAATTTACAGATTTATTTTGGTGACTTATTGAAGATCCCAAAATGAATATTGCTAGATTTCTGAGGTTAATTTGTATCAAAGCTCAACTATAGGTATTCTGCTGGGCCGAACTGTGTCTCCCCCAAAATTCATATGTTGACGTCCCAATCCTCAGGACCCCAGAATGTGACCTTATTTGGAGAGAAGGTCTTTTCAGAGATAATAAAGTTAAAATGGAATCACTAGGGTTAGTCCTATTCCTCTATGACCAGTGTCCTTGCAAAACGGGGAAATTTGGACCCAGAAAATGTGCACAGAAGGAAGATGATCTGAAAACAAAAGCCATCTGCAAGCTAAGGAGAGGAGCCCGGAACAGGTCCATCCTTGAAGTCCTCAGAAGGTCCCAACCCTGATAACACTGATTATGGACTTCTAGTCTCCAGAAATGGAAGACATTGGTCTTGGAAAGACACTCAGTTTGTTATGGCAGCCCTAGCAAACTAATACAAGTGGTGAGATGCTGAGATGGGTATGACTACAAAGGTACAGGGCACCCCATGAGGCAGAGTTTAGAGTGCAACTGGCCGGAGAAACCCAGCCACTGCTCTATATAGAAGAACATGTTTCATAGGCAACAATCTGCTGGACATGTTATATTCTTTTCAGTGACAACACTCAACAGCTGCCTTTTATAAGCTGGCAATGAGCAAAACACACTAATCCTATTAGATGCAACACATTCAGCGATTTCCATTTCAAAACAAGCGTTTACAGAACGGTTACTTGCTCCCAGATTCAAGTCTTATTCCTACTGAGAGATCCAAAAAGTGACCTCCAGAGAATGTCCATTAGTTTTGAAATCACAAAGTATTGCATATGATTGATTGTATTTCATACTTTCTTATACTATCCCTGCCACATATAATGTGTTGGCACATCCATAAAGTTGGAAAAAAAAAAGATTTAAAAGAAAAACAATATTCAACATTGAGTTGAAAAACAAGAAACCAAACTGCCCCCAAATCAAAGGCAAAATTATCATAATGATATTTATTCAGCATTTGCTGAGGGAGAGCTTTATGCTAGGATCTTGGCAAAGGATATGTGGAGATAGATCATGTACATCAAAGCAATCTAGGACTGATGAATAGTTTTGTACCAACAATGAAAGTGCTTAATAAAATGCCTGATTTAAATTTTTATGAGATGACTCATGCCTACCAATATTTAGGTCTCCTCCCATTTCTTCTCCTGCCAGGTCTCACATACTTCAAGTCATTTTCACAAGAGCAAACATGTCAAATGAAAGAATGTCATGCCACTCCAAACGAACTGGAGGCCCTCCTCCGCCTCCTAAAACCATGGTAGTCTGTTGGCTTTAAGTATTCCATTCCAAACTTACATGCTGGCATTTAAACACATTCTAGGTTGTACATTACTCCTAATCTTCAACTGTGAGAAGGGCTAGTACATAAGCAGCACAGATATGTTTTCAAGCAACATGCTGGCTTGGAAAGACACATCTGGGATATCCTAGTCATGCAAAAACCAATTTGTACAGCTTCATGATAGAAGCCTTTTTTATATTTACAATGATTACTACACCAGCAGGCTACCGGGGATTTCAAAACATTGTCCAGGACTCTGCTTCTAAATAGGACACAGTCCTATTTTCATTTGGAGGCAAACTAAGTGACACCTCGAGTGAGGTTCACCATTCTGGCTAAGCAGGTTATGCCCCACACAGGGTGCCCTGCCCTGGCAAGTGGAGGCTGAGATCCAGCCTATCCTAGCACAAGGGCCACATCTGCCTGCAGGGTCACCGTCTTCTAATCACACAAACACTCCCTACGGACCACGCCACTCTCCCCTGCTTCTCTATGGAACAGAAGTCTAGCATCACTTCAGCAAAGAGCATGGTTTTACATAGGTTTTACATAGTTCAAGCAGTGAAACAGTGACTGGGACAGGAGTTTAAAGAACAGAGAGGGAGATGTTGGCAGGTACCATGCCATGCAGGTCCCTGGTTTTGAACCTGACAAAACCATGAGGGCCATTTTGAGCTCTAAAGATTATTCAGGGCTGTCCCTGAAGGGTCTTAAGAACAGGGGTGATCTGATATGGGGTTTGTCTTTCTTAAAAAAGTCCTTCTGGCTCCTACGAAAGTGAGGAATCAGAAGGAAGCGGGAGAAGATGGGGGAAAGTCCAGGTGAGAACTGGTGGGCAGACAAAATGATGAGGGCACAGGATGTATTAGAAGATGGAACTGCTTGGGTTTCGTGAATGACCAGGTGCAGGGAGAAAGTGTGAGAGAGAAGGAATGATGTCCAGGAAGACGCCCACCCTGTACCATGAATAACTGGGCCAATGATCATGTTGTTTATAAACAGCACTGGAGGAGGAGCAAGTTTGAGGGTTTAAGGTCATGAGTTCACTATTAGAGTGGAGACTTCCATAGAACAATGGGTTAATATGCCTTAAGGTAAAAGTTAGTTCTAAAATATGAGATACCTTTCTTACATTTTTCTTCATAAAATCTGAGAAGTACAATTATGACCAGAGTTTTAAAAGCACTGTGGCTACATGCTGAATATGAGATTTATAGTTCTCAAATTATTCTCGATGACCACATTTCTGTCCCTACTCCCAGAACACTGGACCAGCTGCCCTAAAAGAAAACAAATCTCAGAAGAAAAGGGGAAAAGGTAAGTCCACGTGATAGGAGCTGTAGGTCACATAACACCTGGATGACCATCCCCTTCTCCATCTTGCTCCGGCAATCTGTTCCCATCCTCACTTACAGATCGTTTATACATTCATTAAGCACTATGAGTCTCACGGTGTGATCCCCAGACCAAGCAGCATCAGCAGAACTTGAGAACTTGTTAGACATGGAAATTCTCAGGCTCCATCCCAGACCTACTGAATGGGGAACTCTGAGGACGGGACTCAGCAGTCTGTGCTTGAACAAGTCCTCCAGGTGATTCTAGGGCACACTCAAGTTCAAGAACCACTGACAATATTTCCTTCATGTCTGCTTGCTAACTTCTATATTTCTTTTTGCCTGTTAAAAGTTCAAAACTGCAGCCGATATCAAAATAAAGCTCCTCCCCCAGGTGATGCCATCCTCTCTCTTGGATCTCACACTAAGTGCCCAAGTACCCAGTTTCGTCTCCACTAAACTGAATCCAATCCATACCCTTGTGTCACTTGTTGGTGGTATGGCCCTTGGGCTCTGAGCTCCTTCACTTCATACCAACTATCCCACTAAAGAAGCCTGCCTGTGCTGTAAGCTGCACGAGCATGTTCACAACAGGAACTCTGCCTTGTATTTGAATTCATCATAGTATCAATAATAGAGAAAACATCTATTCTAAATTAGTGTTTCCCAAGGAGGAGTCTACCAGCAAGGGCAGGGTGAGGATGTAGATTCTAGGCCCATTTCTATCTATTAAAGTAGAAATTTCTGGGGACAGGGACCTACATTTTCCATGCACATTGAAATTTGATTACCTCTGAGGTAGATGAAATTCATCTTGAAAGGGGCAGACTTAGAGTAACTGCTTCTTTAACACAGGATACTGAACTAAGCCCTGAACTAAGAAGAAACGAAAGGAGAAGAGCTGCCAAAACCGGTTTGGCTCAGTGGATAGAGCATCGGCCTGTGGACTGAAGGGTCCCAGGTTCGATTTCGGTCAAGGGCATGTACCTTGGTTGTGGGCACATCTCCAGTGGGGGGCATGCAGGAGGCAGCTGGTTGATGTCTCTCTCTCATCGATGTTTCTAACTCTCTATCCCTCTTCCTTCCTCTCTGTAAAAAATCAATAAAATATATTAAAAAAAAAAGGAGAAGAGCTTACCTTATTAACCTGGGGCCTACTTCTTTAATGTATTCCGCAGCTTGTCAGGTTCAAAACCAGGACACTACACTTGGTCCTCTCGAATACTGTGGAATAATATCCTATCAGTGTGTCTTCCCAGCCTACACTTATGGAATTGGTTTTCCAACCCTAATGAATTTTATCTTTTTAATATTCAGTCCAGGAATTTGGGCTTTAAGACTATTTAGAAGTTATTTTTTCCAACTATTTCTTCCAGACTTATTCATTTGCATGGTCAATGTTGACAAAATGTAAACATGGATTTTTTTAGGTGTAAAAAAAAAAAACACATCAAAATAGCTGCCAAATGGCAAATGGCATTATTTATAACCCGTGACACATTATTCCATAACCAAAAATACCTCCTGGCTTTAGTTCTAAAAGTTAAACTTACTCTCCCACAACCAACTGCTTTACAACCTCCTCCTATCAAGAAGGTATGCGCTCCATGCCCCAATACACACCCCAAAAATGCCTACAGCTAGTCAGATCTACTGTCAAAATAGTTACTACAAAGCATGCTATGGAACATAAGCAGAAGGAAGTCTGAGACAAGTGACTTTTAATGCTATTGCAAGAGAAGTGGTTATGAGACAAAAGTGACAAGCTCTTTTTAGAATTAGCATTGATTGGGTCCTTCCTTAAAGCAATTTGTGCTTGTCTTTATCTTATCAAACACATGCAAAACCTTTTTGAAAAATTGCGCTAATTAAATTTTCACCAGTCCTTTTTAAACTAAGCTGTGAGGGGAAAACAGACACACAAACACTCACACACCTGAAAAGTCTATAAAAATTATTAGCTCTTACTTTTAACTTTTTTAAATTGCCAAATTCTATTCTGAGATTCATTTTAAGGGGATTTAATAAATGTTCATGGGAAGAACCCATATTAGCTCATGCTGGCTGGCAGAATTCTGTGTTTGTTTGTTTAAATTGAGTATACTTAACATGGTAAAAGTCACTCTTTTTAGGTGTACAAGTCAATGAGTTCTGGTAAATGTACACAGTCGGATAACTACCACCAAAATTAGAAAATTAAAAGGCACTGGCTTGTATTTGTGGCTTAATTAACATTCACTGGACAGTGCTGGTAGAGATGATGGCTGTCCTCTCAGTCCCCTGGTGACTGCAACCCCACCGCTAGCTCCTGGTAACCAGTCATCTGATTTCTACACCTAAATTTTGTCTTTGTTTAAGATATTTCTTTTCTTTTTGTCTTGTATCTTCTAATTTTCCATAATACCTAGTATTGTTTTTTATAATTTAAATAAAGTTATTTTTATCTTCAAAATATTTGAAAAAGCTGTGATCATTTCCTATAGCTTTCATTAGCTAATGTCATTTTCATTAACCAATGTCATTTCATTAACCAGTTCCTAAATTAGGAGGCCACCACAAATGCATTCTGGGTAACAAACTATCTTCCAAAAGACGACGTGCACAAGTGGTTCATAATTCAATAGAGACCATTGTGCAGGCACACAAGAGCATCTATTCACAGATGCTGGAGGAGATTTGAGCCAGAGGTGGGGAACTTCCTGTAGCTTAATTTTATCTAGCCTCAGGCCTGTGGAGAGAAAGCTTTATCTGTGCTAAGGAAAGGCTGGAGAGAAATGTAAAGCACTGAATTGGTAAATTATTTAAAAGTGGGAAAGGGAGCAGGGATGGGAGATTTTGGTCCACAGAGAGTGTCTACTGTGGGGGGAACTCTGTTATGGCTAAGGATAAATGGCCAGAGAGATGTAGAAAAATACCTACCTAGACTCATCTATTCCCATTCTGCTTTTCTTCTAGTTCCCTTCTAATTAAACCGAATTATCCTATATAATAAAACCCTAATATGCAAATCGACCCATCCAGGAACTACTGGTGGAATGATGGGTCACTATGACATGTACTGACCACCAGGGGGCAGATGCTCAATGCAGGAGCATCTGCACCCTCCCAGCTGTGGTGATCAGGGGGCAGGGCTAGCCAGTGAGCATCCCACCAGTCACCTCCTGCAAACTGGCAGTTGAACATCCCCGGAGGGCACAGGCTGGGCTGAGGAACATGCCTCAACCTCCCCGCCTGCCCCTGTGTAAAATTTTGTGCATTGGGCCTCTAGTTATTTATAATAGGCATTCACATTTCCTGGTCCTATTCACAGTCATTCCTCATTTTACTTCAGATATCATCTTTCTAATTTTCTAGAATATAAGAAAAACACTGTAGGCTACCTCCTATCTTTATTTTCTCCCATTGGGTTAGTTGTTTAAGATGCTTTGGATGAAATATTGTCACCTGATCCCAACAAGTAAGTTAGCTAAATCTTAATGCTACAATATTGTCCCATCTGCCTCTAATGAAACTTCCTTTTGTTCAGAGTGTTACCCAAATTCACAAAAGGACAGAGCATAGGGAACTCCAGGGCAACTCTGTCCGACAGAACCTTCTGCGATGGTGAAAATATTTTATTTGCCTTATGTAATAAGGTAGCCACTAGTTACAGCTGGTCATTGAGCATTCAAAATGGGGCTAGACTGATGGAAAAATAAATTTTTAAATTTAATTTTAAAATGTAACTGCTACATGTGGCTAGTGGCTACCCTGCAAGACAGCACAGTTCTGGAGCTCACAAAACAAAGCTGTTGGATGTTTTCAGGCCTACTTGCCATTAAATGCTTGTATGTGCAGCAGAATTTGCCCTGTGAATTGCTTTCATGGCCATACTGGGAGGTGAGATTGTGTAAAAGGAGACCTATAGTTACCATCTACTGTCATTGTTGGCTAATCATACCAAACCTTGAGGTATAACCTGCTGAGGCCAGTTCTTGGCAGCGGCTCGGGCCTCTGGCTCTGGAGGCAGATCTGAACTGCACAAGTAAGCCTGGGGTGAAAATGTACCACTCAGAAGCTTGTCATGAAGATTAAATGATCCACCCTGTGAAAGCACCTAGCAGAGGCCCCGTAACATTGAACTTTGCATATGCCAAACACTACTTCACCATCCTCCTCCTCTAATGAAACCCTTGAGCTTCGATAAGGTCTGGTCTGTTTGGGAAAGGACATATAAATAGAGCATAGGAAACTGCACCCATCCTCTCCCCACCCCCCTCCAAAATAAACACCATAAATACTTCGGCTAGGAATCTGGGTGGGGAAAAATTATGACCTGTCACAATAATTCTTAAAAAACAAATCAACTATGAGAGTAAGGGACTTCCTCTTTTCTAAAGAGTATTCCTTATAGTCTGTTTACATTGTCTCCAACCCCCCAAGTTTTTTTTTATTGTGGTAAAATAAATATAACGAAAGTTACTATCTTAACCATTTTAAGTGTCCAGTACAGTGGTATGAAGTAAATTCATCTTTAGATTGGTTTTTGTCTTCAAATGTAAGACAATGTATTTATTTGTAAATCTCAATGCTAGGATATCATCCCATCTGCCTCTACTAGTAATAAACTAAAATGCCATTAAAGCCTGCAGGAGATAAATAGCATTTTCAGAATAGCGATCATGGCAGAAGTGGGGAAAAAAGGGAATCAGGGAAGGAACACAAGGGAGCATAAATCATATGTAGAACGATGTATTTCTTTTCAAAGAAGTAATGGATCAACTATGGCAAACTTGACCAAAATGAGCTACAAGTATATAGGTTTTTGTTGCATCATTTACTCTACTTACATATTTAATTTTTTTAAATTTTGACCTAATTTTAGACATGCAGAGAAGTTGCAAACACAATCTCTCACCTTAATGTTAGCATCTTAAGACAAAAATAATCAGACCAGGAAATTAACTTTAGTATAATATTATTAACTAAAATAAACATATTAATATCTCCCCAGGTTTCACTCCAATGTCCTTTATCCACTCTATGATCCCATCTAGAATCCCCAGTGCATTAGGTGGTTGTTTCTCCTTGGTCTCTTGTAGTCTGTGATACTTTCTCAGTCTTTCCTTGTCTCTTATGACCTTGACACTTGACAGTTACTTTGTTGAAGGTCTCACAATTGGGGTTTATCTCATTATTAGGAGGAAAAAAATATGCATTTTTGGCAAGACTACCACAGAGATGATGTTGTGTCCTTAGTGCATTATATCATGGGGTCCAACATATCTCTTTCTGTATTGTTAAAAATATTTCATCATTTCAAATAATGAAGAATATGTAGCTATTTTAGTCTGAGTTCTCCAGAGAAACAGAACCAATAGTACAAATATGTATATGTATACACACATATATAAATACATACACACACATACACACACACACACACACACACACACACACACACACACATGAATTTTTAAAAAATAGGTTTACTATTAAAAACTGGCTTACATGGTCATGGGGGCTGAAGAGTCTCAAGAGCTGCCCTCGGCAAGCTGGAGACCTGGGAGAGCCAATGGTATTTCTCTAGTCAGAATCGAAAGGCCTGAGAACCAGGAAAACTGATAAAGTAACTTCCAGCCCAAGTCCAGAGTCCCAAGAACCAGGAGAGCTGACGATGTCAGATCCAATCTGAGTACAAAGTTAAGAGCAGACCAATGTCCCAGCTCAAAGACAGTCAGCAGAGGGGGAAGTCTCCCTTCGTTTTTTGTTCTCTTCAAGTCTTTAAAGGACTGGACGATGACCTCCCCCCCCCCCACCACCACACACACACTGGGGAGGGCCATCTGCTTTACTCAGTCTAACGATTCAAATGTCCATCTCATCCAGAAACAACCTTCCAGACACACCCAGAATAAGATTTAACCAAATAAATATCTGGGTACCCTGTGGCCCAGTCAGATTAACACATAAAATTAACCAAAACGGCAGATTCTAAATTATAAGCTTCCTACTCTATAT
>PVJN01018798.1:0-38371 GCA_004026805.1 Lasiurus borealis
TATAATTTTATGCACATAATAACTGGCACAGACACTGGGAATTTTAAAAAGATAATTTAAATATCAAGTCCAGTGCAGCTTGTCATTTCTCACTGCTTGGTTAAGTAAAACCTGCATAAAGACGTAACTATGAAATATGATATGCTCCTTGATACTTATACTTCAGACATAATAAAGATATCAAAAGAATGATTATTAAATCTGAGAGTTTAATTTAGTCTCAATTCATTTCTTTGTATTTAAAGTTGAAAGAATATAATTAAAAAGCAGGTTTGATATTTTATTCTATTTATATGCACTTTGCTTCTTTCAAAATAAAAAATGATATATAATGCATATAACTTTTATTCACCTCCTCACTGTGACCTAAAAAATGGTGTTATTTTTTCAATATAAGCTTGAAAAATAGCTCTGACAATTTTCCAATACTCTTCACATACTGCTTTGAAATTTTTCTTTAAGTGTCTTCAAATCAATATTTTTCATTTGATTCCAGCAAAGATAGCCTTCCTCGCTATTGTGAAAATCACTTCCCTTTGTAAGTAGATTGGCAAAATCTGGATCATGAACAACAGAAGTTCATGAATTTCTAATTTACATTGAAAGGCCCTGAAATATTCTTTGCACATTAAAAAAAGCTTTGTAAGTCAAGTAGTATTTTTAACAAAGTTAAAATATCACCAGAATTACTCTTGGAATGCATGGGAAAGTGTTAGGTGAAATTATACTGCAATGCTTAGGTACTGTAACCTTACAGAAATTTCATTTCTTAACATTCTAATTGAACTAGTGGGCTCAGCTGCTTTCGTCAACAAAAGGTAAACTTGTGAAGCAGATGCTGGCACAAAAGGACAGAAGTTTATTCAGGTGCCATGACCTGGCAGAATGTTGGATTCCCATCTCAAAGACTACCTCCCCTTCCTGTTCAAGCCAGCGGTTCCTATAGGGATACTCGAGGCCTGGTGCACAAAATTTGTACATGTGGGGGGGGGGAAGGAGGGTTCCTCAGCCCGGCCTGCATCCTCTCTAATTTGGGACCCCAAGGTGGATATCCGACTGCCTCTTACAATCCGCAACCGCTGGCTCCTAACTGCTTTCTTGTGTGCCTGCCTGCCTGCCTGATCACCCCTAATCCCTCTGCCTGCCTGATAACCCCTAAAAACCTCTGCCTGCCCGCATGCATGATCACCCCTGAGTGCTCCCCTGCTGGCCTGACCACCCCTAACTGCCTCTACCTCGCCTCACACCTGGAAGCCAGGATTCCCTCCTCTGGCTGGCCATAGGCACCCAGGACCCAGGCCAGCTTCACCTGGGATGCCTGCAGCTGCAGGGGACCATTGGTGGGTGGCTTGTCCTGGGCTGCAGCTGCAGGTGCCTGGGACCATGGGGCAGGTGGCTTGTCCCTCTCCCATGCTGGGCCACAGGCACAGGTGCAGCCACTGGCACCCAGGACCATGAGGCGGGTGGCTTGCCCTTCTTCTGGGCTGCAGCCCCAGCTGCTGGCTCCTGGGGCCTTGGGATAGGAGACTTGTCCCTCTCTTGGGCCACAGGTGCAGGTGCAGCCACTGGCTCCCAGAACCATGGAGTGAGCAGTTTGTCCCTCTTCTGGGCCGCAGCCTGACTGGTCCCCATTCCTCTCTCCCCAGCGTTGAGTGTCTGAGCGACTAAGGCGTGACAGCGTGAGGGTGTGATGCCCATTTGCATATTAGCTCTTTGTTATATAGGATGGCCGTGAGGACATTTTTTCTATCCAATTATCTTGCTAGCTTTTGGCATTTTGGGCCCTGTCCATTCATTTTTGTACCTTTTGGCACACCCAGTGTAAGAACCTCCCCCTGTGCCATCTTGGCCAATGGGGAAGACTCCCCTGTAGTCCCCAACTGTCTTCCTATCAGGTTCAGTGTGGTGTAGGAGGCTGTAGGATCTGCCGCTGTCAGGAAATCTAAAGATACCATAGTCTCAGCTTGCTTCTCAATGCTAGACACAGGCCACACATTTGGGGGATCCAGTTGGAGTCTGTAGGGCACACCTAGATCCAGGTGTGCCTGCATCCCTCTGTGCAGCCCTCCACTCAGGATGGCCCTGTGACTCACTGTTTATGATAATAACCTGGCCATTTCTCCTTTCTGTCTACCAACTCCCTTCCTTAAACATTCAGCCATTAGGACAACAGATTCAGGCCTGTATCAACCTGTCTTAAGAACAAAGCCTTAGGGCTGTTGACCACAGGAATAGAGTTTTGGTCAAGCTAAAGGTAACATCTTGACTATAGTAGTGTTCAGCCCCAGGACTATAAAAACTGAGTGACATGTGGACCACACCCTCATGAAACCAGATAGAAAAATGCCCTGACTGATATCAGAACCTGATACAAGGATCAAATATGCCCTATCCTGGCCCCAACCAATCAGTAGAGATCACAATCAATCCCAACTCCTTTAGCCATCATTATTAATGTTCCCACTTTCCCCCACATAACTCTTCCCCTGAACTCCATCAGAGCTCCAAATCTTTGACCAGCTTACAAGAGGCTCTGGGATGAGTGCCATTTCCTCAACTAATAAACTCCTGCTTGTGTTTGATTGGGCTTTGATGCTTTGATGCATACAGACAAATGCATCCCTTTAATCTTGTGGCAGTACTTGATTGAATTTTGTCCTCAAGAAGCATTCGTTTTTACAACTCATCTGAATAACTTTTTATACTATCAAGTACTCTTATCAACAAATATGTACTGGACTCAGAATTTCTCTAAGTGTTGTATACAGTGCAAAACAAACAGAAGCTATATAATTTTTACTTTTAGAAGGCTTAGTTCTTATTTGGAAAGATACACTGAATATAAATAATTCTACTAGAGAACTATTAACTATAAATCTGCACCACTCTAGGTTTAATAGTTTATAAAAGAGAAAGATCATTAAAGGCTGACATTTATGGAAGAGTCTCCAGGGGAAGTTGTGGCTCACAGTTGGATGAAAAATGCCTAGGATTTAAGCATAAAAGAAAAGACTATTACCATACTCCTTAAGTTTTCGTTTAAAAGAAAATGTCCTTTTCATCTTTAGAGAAAATATTAAAATATTAGTGAACGGGAGCAGATTTTTCTGCCCTCAAATATGCCTTTTCATAATAAGGATTATCTTGAGATGGTATTTTTTAAAAATAACAGACACAGGAGAAGCTCTGAAAACCTAGCAGAAGTTACCCTTTTGTAAATTTATAAGGGATATCTTTATTTGCCAGGGTGTCTGAAGCAGGAAGAGGAGGATGACTAAATTTTTATAGACTCTTAACAATAGAGAAGACAATTACCTAAATTTGTGTAACAACCTTACCCTTGTTAACTATGCTTTGCTCCACCACCCCCCACCAACCTCCCAGAACAGGTCTCCCTTCTTCCCCTCCTACCCTCTCAACACCTTTTTTGTGTTTAGCTGTATTTAAGGTGATGGCTTGGGCCATTTTTAAGAGTTACCATACTCAGTTTTTTTGGGTATCAGCCATATATTCAGGAGGTATACATGTTATTGAACTTTTGTTTTTTCTGGTTAATTTGTCTTTTATCACTCTCAACCAAGAACCTAGAATAGTAAAGGGAAAATTATTTTGCTTCCTCTATGATAAAAAACATGTTGATTGAAAGAATGCTTATATTGCACTTTCATGGTACAGAGCATCCATCATAATAGCAATTAAATAATAATTGTGGCAGCAATTCTGTATATTTTTAAAAATTGTATTAATTTCAAAGAGGAATGAAGAGCAAGAAAGATAGAAACATTAATGATGAGAGAGAATTATTGATCAGTTGCCTCCTGCATGCCCTACACTGGGGACCGAGCTGGCAACCTGAGCATGTGCCCTGACTGGGAATCAAACCCTGACCTCCTAGTTCATAGGTTGATGCTAAATCACTGAGGCATGCTGGCCAGACAATTCTGTATACTTTTATGCACTATCCCACTAGAATATAGAATCCATAGAATATGAATTGTATCTTTCTTGTCCATTGAATTTAGGTTAAATGCTCTTGAATAGCACAAAATTTCTATCACTTACTCTCAAGTAATGTACTACCATGCCTTTTATTATTATACTAGAGGCCTGGTGCACGAAATTTGTGCACGGAGGTGGGAAGTGTGTGTCCCTCAGCCCAGCCTGCAACCTCTCCAATCTGGGACCCCTCAAAGGATGTCTGACTGCTCCTTTAGGCCCGATCCTACTGGACATCCCTCTCACAATCTAGGACTGCAGGCTCCCAACTGCTCACCTACCTGCCTTCCTGATTTCCCCTAACCACTTCTGCATGCTAACCTGATCATGCCCTAACTACTCCCCTGCAAGCCTGGTCCCTGCTAACTGCCCTACCCTGCAGGCCTGGGTCCCCTCCAACTGCCCTTCCCTGCAGGCCCTGTCGCTCCCAACTTCCCTCCTCTGCCAGCCTTGTCACCCCCAACTTCCCTCCCTTGCAGGCCTGGTCTCTCCCAACTGCCCTCCCCTGCTGGCCATCTTGTGGTGGCCATCTTGTGTCCACATGGGGCAGCCATCTTGTGTGTTGGAGTGATGTTCAATTTGCATATTATTCTTTTATTAGATAGGACTAGTGGCCCAGTGCATGAAATTTGTGCATATTAAAAGGGTATTAATTGGAGAAAACCAAGATGGTGGCATAGGTAAACATCTGAAATAGATGTCTCTCACAACCACTTCAAAACTACAACTAAAAGACAAAATGGTCTCATCCAGAACCACAGGAATGCTGGCTGAGTGGAACTTTACAGCTAGAAAGAAAGAAAAAAGCACACCGAGACTAGAGGAGGTGCAGAAATAAAGTGCAGAGGTAGGGAGGCATGCACATAGAAAGGGCTGGCAACTGAGTACATGGCTGTCTTTTTCAATCAGGGAAAGACACAAGCTCCCAACTGCTCTGAACTTCAGTTTTGGGCAAGACTATGGGGACCCAGATTTATAAGGGGAGAAATGGACTGTCAGGCTTTGGATGGAACTCGAGGGTGCCTTTCTCTCAGAGGTGCTTTCAGCAATTACTGAGGGACACTGAGACCCAGGGGCCTCTTCAGGCAGGGCTCAGGATCAGCCATAGCTGTTTGGTCCACCCTGTTGTTTCCCTGAGACCGAAACCCACCCAAGCTGTGCAAGAGGCATTTGCATATGAATGACCTGGCCCTTTGTAATCTAAAATTCCCTATCAAACTGAATCTGGGTCAGCGAGCCCCAGAGCCACCAATAGAAGGCCCAAGACCCCAGAACAGCTTGCATTGCTTCACAGCTTGGCCTCATCTGGCACCTCCAAACCCCAAACAAAGAAGAGGAATCTGAAGATCTCTCCATAGCTCCTGCTGGTTGACCTCAGGAAGAGGCTAAATTTGCACCTCTTTGGAGATCTAAGAGCCAGTGTATCCAGTGATCAGAGTGGTACCATTCAGATTACAATTCCTCAGATCCATAAGGGACACACTCAAGGGGATGACTCAGTGAGCACTAATGCCCCACTAAAGTAAGTCTTGCCCCATAAGGGTGTCTCCAGCACAGAAGTTCTCCCATTGTAGACACAGGTATCCTCACAGTGAATTGGCCTGGAGGTCAATGCCTCCCGGTGATACCAACAACAATCAAGGCTTAACTACAACAATATTGTGCACACATCCCACAAAAGGGTGCACCAAGATTTTCCACCTCAGGTAACAGGGGAGGCTGAGCCATTGGGCCCAATAGGACACCTAGCACCCAAAGACACTGTATCAACACAGGGAAGCAGCCAAAATTCAGAGACAAAGAAATAGGTCACAAATGACTGAAATGTGGGAAAGCAAATGACTGGATATAGAGTTCAAAACCATGGTTATAAGGTTTTTCAAGAATATTCTAGAAACCGCCAAAAAATTTAGTGAGACCCTTGAGGATATGAAAAAGGACCAATGAGAAATTAAGCATACATGGACTGAAATAAAGAATAATATAAAGCAATCCAATAGCAGACTAGAGGATCACAAGTATCAAGTCAAAGATTTAATACACGAAGAAGCAAAAAACTCCCAACCAGAAAAGCAAAAAGATAAAAGAATCCAAAAATATGAAGATAGTGTTAGGAGCCTCTGGGCGTATCAACATCAGATTTATGGGGGTGCCACAAGAAGAAAGAGAGCAAGATACTGAAAACCTCTTTGAAGAAATAATGACAGAAAACTCCCCCCACATGGTGAAAGAAATAGTCTTATAAGTCCAGGAAGCACAAAGAATCCCGAACAAAAGGAATCGAAGAGGAACACACCAAGACATATCATAATTAAGTGCCAAGAGAAAAAGACAGACAGAATATAAAAGCAGCAAGAGAAAAACAGTTAATTACCTACAAGAGAATACCCATATGACTGTCAGCTGATTTCTCAACAGAAACTATGCAGGCCAGATAGGAGTGGCAAGAAATATACAAAGTGATGAATAGCAAGAACCTACAGCCAAGATTACTCTACCCAGCAAAACTATCATTTAAAATTGAAGGTCAGATAAAGAGCTTCATAGATAAGAAAAAGCTAAAGGAGTTCATCACCACCAAACTAGTATTATATGAAATGCTGAAAGATATTCTTTAAGAAAAGGAATAAGAAAAAAAAAGGTAAAGATAAAAATTATGAACAATAAATACATATCTATCAACAAGTGAATCTAAAAATCAAGTGAATAAAAAATCTGGTGAACAGGATAAACTGGTGAATATAATAGAATCAGTGACATAGAAAGGGAGTGGGCTGACAATTCTCAGCGGGGAAGGGATGAGTGGGGGTGTGGAAAAAGACTGGACAAAAATCATACACCTATGGATGAGGACAGTGATGGGGGTGAGGGCAGAGGGTGGGGTGGGAACAGGGCAGAGGGGAACTATAGTTGGAGTGGGGGGAACGAAGAACAATTGTAATAATATGAATAATAAATATTTATTTAAAAATAAACAAACAAATAAATAAATAAATAAAAGTGTATTAATTAGAGGAAATATTTTAATATTGTTATTTGCCCCTTTTCTATAATAGATATATAAGAAATGAAAGAAAATTAGTACAATATATATGAAAATCATCGTTCTGTCAGATTCTGGGGAGTGCCTCAGGACCCAAAGTCAATTCCCTGTCCACCCATATGCACCTTGAATTTGCATGAGACCCCTACTTTGCCGGCCCCACCCCCGTTAAGACCTGCAGGATGGAGGGCACAGCCTCAGGTCTTCCAGCCTGGCCCCAGGTCCACCAGCCCCAATGCTGGGGTGGGGTTGAGGGCACAACCTCAGGTCCCCTGGCCCCAGTGGGAGGGTGTAAGTGCATGAGGGCATGAGGTGTGAGGGTGTGAAGGTATAATGGCTATTTGCATATTAGCTCTTTATTATATAGGATGGTTGCATCTCTGCTCATCATAAATTTTGCTCAAAGGTAAATTCCAATTATGGCTCTTATTTTGAATATCTTTGTTAAAATACTCTTTTGAAAAGAAAATTATCACACTTACAATAAATATTTCTATATTAAAAAAGTGGATTTTTACTAGCTGTAAAATTGAAAGTTAACTTCATTTTCTTTTATCATTAAAATTATAATAACAATTTCATTTTTAAAATTATTTTGCTGCTTTAAAATAATATAATTGTTATTTTGGGAGCATAGTGTAAAGGTCTCCTACTTTATGAATTTATTACATATTAATTGAACTTCAATTTAAAGAGCATAGACTAGCAAAATTATATTAGAGAAGAATAACATGCTATAAGAAATCTAATTTGCTTCTGGTTTTCATCTACTTCTTCCTACCCCATCCCACAATATTTACTAATGGGAAACCAGCTCCTTGCAGATCTGAACATTGTCTAAAACTAGTTAAATGGCTTAGCTTAAAACTTAAATTGATTTTATTATCTCAATACTTAAAGAGCCAAATTAATTTTTAAAAAAGGAGAGTTAGACGTCATTTTTTCTTGGTTGCCAGGTTAGTACTGCTTTGAGGATTGTGCTTTTACTGCTGACAAGCACACAAAAACCTTCACATTTATTCCAAGAGATCATAATTTTTAGAGCTCTACAAATTTTCTAGGCCAGCCTATTCAATTATGTTTTCCAATTTTTGAGCCATTTCTTCTGCCTTTATGGATAAGTAATTTGACAGAGGTTAAAACGTATCTGATTATATAACAACATTTTCTCTTCCTTATAGTGTTACAAATGATAAAGGAGATTTCATGGGTGTATTACATGATCTATATTATCACAGGAAATTGTAGGAAGCCTTATACAGCCTCATGATTCAAGAAGGTATTACTCTCAGAAAGGGCAAAGGAATGTTTTGTGGAATGTTCAGTACATTCCACAATAGCTAGATGAATCATTTCCTGTTTGCTCCCAAGACAGCCATGACCCTTATTTCTTACAACATAATTATACCAAAGTTTTAGAGTGTGCAGAAACCGGTTTGGCTCAATGGATAGAGCGTCGACTTGCAGACTGAAAGATCCCAGGTTTGATTCTGGTCAAGGGCATGTATCTTGGTTGCAGGCACATCCCCAGTAAAGGGCGTGCAGAAGGCAGCTGATCGATGTATCTCTTCCATCGATGTTTCTAACTCTCTATCCTTCTCCCTTCCTCTCTGTAAAAAAATCAATAAAATATATTTTTTAAAAAAGTTTTAGAGTGTGCTTTAAAAAGGAACAAGAAATAATATTAAGCAAGTTAGGTTAATTAACTTTATATATTACTAGAGGCCTGGTGCACAAAATTCATGCATGGAGGGGGTGTTCCCTCAGCCCTGTCTGCACCCACTGCAATTCAGGACCCCTACACCTTTTTCTTATCTAGTTAATCTCTTCACATTTAAAAAATTAACTGAAATATCACCTACTCTAGGAAACATGTCTTTGAACAAATGTCTTTACAATCTGTATTAAATATTTTCATAGTATACCATTCTTTTTCTTTAACAGTTACTTAGAGTGGATGCAATATGGTTTTCATTCTTGCATCTGAAATTTTTCTGCTTGCTCTTATAATAGCAAAGCTTATCCAATTTACATTTGCCCTCCAAGGGCTTACATTTGGTTCAGTTTCTAGTTGGCTCCCTGCTTTTTTTTTTAAGCAATAAATTTGGGTTGTGATAGTAAGCCTCACTTGTAATCAAGCCTGTAGGTTTCTCTATCTGAATATTTCTATAATACCTATCACTTTAGCATACCAGAGATTGTGTTCATTTATAGAAAATAACAATAAATGTCATTTGATCTTCTAGTAATATTTTATAGCAAGATGTATTATTCTAGTAATTTTATTATTACAAAACTGAGGCTTACAGAAATAAATCACATTGCCCAATAAAAAATGACTCAAATATCAAAGCATAGTACACTTAGGGCCTCCTTTGTCCTGTGCCTCAGATATCATAGCATAATACACAGTTCACGTGGAACTCAGCTTCCTTTAAAACAGGAAGGGATGCCATACTCATGAAGCAGCTACTTACACACATTTTTTTTTTTAATCTAATTCACAGCACATACTCTTTGTACTAATTATTATAAAATCATCCTAACAATTGCCTCTGTTCCTCTCTGTATTGTTGCCTTACATTCTGATGTTATTACTGGGCTTTTATCATCCACTCCCTCTAATAAGATTGTGATTTTTTTTTTTAAGGGCAGAGATCATGACTTGAGCTGGTGTTTCTTTGTCATGGTGCCTAGATAAATACTCAAATGCCACCCAGTCCAAATGACTGTGATGAGAGAGGCCCACTGTTGTGGAGACCTCTGATTTTTATTTAAGGGGCCTCACTTGTTCTGTGCCTTTACAGAGGGGTGGGTAGGGGCTGAGGGAACTGGAGGAAACCCAGACAGAATTATCCTCCTAAAAGGTTTTGCTAAGCTGGTGACCAATTCTGCTGGGCATTTGTCCAATTAAAACCTGGACACACAGAAATAACAAAGGCACTGGTCTCCTACTGCTAATGTTGGGGATCAAACCCCAGCCTGCAGGAACTCACCCCCACAGTCAAGACTAGGCCCCTGGGTAAACCTGGGCTGGTGCTCCTAACTCTGGGGAGAGGGAGACTTCCTATGGATGCAGGCTAGAGGCTCTGGACTCCTCACCACGCCCCCAACAGGTCCCTAGCGCAGGTTGGTCAGCAGATGGGCTTCTTTGCCTGGGATTGTGGGGACTGCTTGACCAGGCTTTGCCTGCCTGTTAGCCCCATGATCCGGGGTTGCTCAGCCTGGTCTCTCTGCCCTGCAATGGCTGGTAGCTCCACCTGGGCTCTTCGCCCTGTGATCACCAGGCAATCCAGGCTGGCTTGTTCTCCCCACGATGGTGGGGTGGCCCCTCCTGGTCTTTGTCCTGTGATGGCGGAGCAGCTGGGCTCTTCGCCCTGTGATCCTAGGGCAGCTTGGACCCAAGCAGGCGGCGGGATGCTTGGACCAAGCCAGGCAGCATCAGGCACTTCCCCTGCCACCTGCCTGGGCCCAAGCCGCCATTGCTATTGGACCTTGGACCCGGGCAGGCAGCGGAGTGGCTTGGATCTGGGCAGGCAGCATAGGGCGCTGCCATGGCCACCTTCCCAGGCCCAAGCCGCCCTCACAATTGGAGCTTGGACCTAGGCAGGCAGAGGGACTGCTGGGGGCTTGGACCAGGGCAGGCAGCTGTGTCTGCTGCCCCTACCACTTGCCTGGTCCCCAACTAGATTTGGATCCCAACTGTGGCATAATGCGCTGCCTGCACCCCTTGCATATGCAAATTTATCTGCCATCTTTGTTGAGTTAATTTGCATATCACTCCTGATTGGCTGTGGGCATAGCAGAAGTATGATCAATTAGCATTTTTGTCTTTTATTAGTGTAGATTTTATGAATCAATTTAAACCCAATACTTTCTTCCTTCTTTTCTCCCAGAGCACAGATACCAAATACAGCTGTTTCTATGAAATTATTAGTCAACTTTTAAATAATTTGAATTATTAAGTTAGTTAATTATGTAACAATATATTTCTTTTATTCTTTCTGTGGTGTGATTTGTGAAATTAAATAAATGTTCTTTTTTATTTCACTGATTGAAATAAAAAATTTCAATTCCATCTGTGGCAAATACATAGGTGTCAAATACATTTTCATTACTTTTTATTGACATATAATTTCCATACAATAAAGTACACAAATCTTGAGTGTACAGATAAATGAATTTTTATGTGATGTTGATTTGTTATGCCTAGGAATTCACCAGCCAGTTCAAAATAGAGAATGTTTTAGCACCCCAGAAGTTTCTTGCACATCCTTTTCTTATCCTAGCCACTATACATTGTAAAATTTTTATGAGACATATTATATTACATGAATTATTCTTGTTTTTGTTTTGACTTTATCTTTCTTTACCTACTTCTAAATTATGTTTTCTTGATTCATTTTATTTTTACTAATAAGATATCTTCAATTTTTAACTGAGACCAAGATAGACCATAAAATATCTTTACACAAAAGTGGAATAATTTGCAAAGCTACTAAGGAAATGAGACTAGAATGGGAATATGAGAGTATGGGAGTACAATTGTTGGTATACTTATACCATTTCTGACCCTCAATAATAAAGTTGAAATACTAATGTAATATTGCCTTTTAAATTTCAAAGACAACCCTTTATCTAATCTCCTGCCCTCATCCTTCTTAAAAGAGTATCATTAGATTCAGTTTGTATATCAAAAATATGATTCTGTGCCCCTCACTTAACAATAAATTATTAAGAATAATTCATGTGGGGAATTTCTACTTCTGACCAAGCTGGAGTGACAGACACTGGACTTACCATCCTGTCTGAAATAACAAAAGCAACAAGCAAATAAAACAGATAATATATTGGAAACAATAAATTATATTGGCAGTATTAAAAAATGAAAAATCTTGGAGACAACTGGAAAAACCGGGAAAAACAAAAACATAGTACAGGGAGGGGAACCTAGGTAGAGTCTAGTAGACCCCTTGAGTTGAAGAAACAGAGGTGAGAATCCGAAGAAACCAAAGCAGCTGAATTCATAGGACAGGTTATCTGAGGAGAGCTAAGCAGACAGAGAAGCCTGGAGATCCAAAAAGAGATCTTGAGTATTTAGTTGGGTATTTATGTGCATAAGTGTAAGGAACTCTACAAGGCCCTCTATATATTTTGTGGCTGTCTTTGCTCTGCCTTGGGCCCCAGGAAGATTCTCTTTATAGATTACATCTCTCGATCTTCTTTGCCTTTGATTTTTGGTTACATTTAGACAATGGAAGTACTCTTAGAAGGTGGATAGAGAAGAAAGATTGGTGTGTTCATTCTTTCCCTGTCTTCCCTGCCTCCTTAAAGTGCTGCTGTGATTGAGTAACTAGGCCCTTGTTATTCCAAGTGTGATCCCTGGACCAGTGACATTAGCATTATCTGGGATCTTGTTAGAAGCACTGAACCTCTGCCTCACTCCAGACTTACTGAATCAGAATCTGTATTTAAATAGGATAACTTGGTGTTTTATATGCATACTAGAGGCCTGGTGCATGAAATTCATGCATTCATGCACTGGGGGGGGGTGTCCTACCACCGCTGGCTCCACAGTTGACCTGCCATTCCACAGTTCAGTCGATTTGCATATTAGCCTTTTATTTTATAGGATTATCTTTAATGTGCACTCCTTTTTTCAAGGCTCCAGCTTTCACCAGGTTAGCACATTTTTTTCTTCTTCATTCTTCTGGCCTGGGGGCCATAACGGCTTTCTGTTGTCACTACTTTCTTGTTAAATCACATAACTCTGCTAACATCTCTATAAATAGACCCTTTAAAAATCAATTTCCCAGTTAAACACTTTTGAGTATACAGCCTGTTTACTGCCACAGCTTAATGATACAATAATATATTATCTATCTTGATATTGATATATACATATTATATCTCTATCTCTGTATTTGTGTATCTATACCTCTATTGTTTCTATCCCTATCTCTTCCTAAAATTTCAGTCTTTATGCTTTAAAAAATACATGGAATTTTGTAATATCTTTTTCTTAGTAACAATTCAATAATATCAAATTATGTATGTAATAATTTCTCAACAATGCAACTACAGATATAATAATCCTAGTTAATTAGGAAATTGTGTGAATCCTAGTTAATTAGGAAATTGTGTTTGCATATTTATGTGGCTGCTAGCCTCTAAATTGGTCCCCAATAATCCCTGCTTCCCTATATTTTCCCTTCTGTGTTATCCTCTCCACTGGAGACTGAGCTAGACTTTTAACTCACTTCTAATAAACTAGGGGCTCAGTGCATGAATTTGTGCACATTGAAAGAAACTACCAGCCATGAGACTATGGTGGGCACAGGGGTGGGTCTCAACCTATCCTCCATGTTCCCACCCAGCCCCTCACACTATAGCCCTGGTCCCTTGTCTGCTGGCAGCCTCACTCCCACCACTGCTACTCCCACCCACTGATAATGTGGAGTTATTGGGGTCGGCACCAGCAGCAAGTGGCTTTGAATATCAATCCCCACCCCAACACCATTTAGCATTGCAGATGTGCAGCCCCTGCCAAAGAAACCAAAGCCTTAAAAGGAAGCAACCAGTCAAATGTCTTCCATATTCCTGATCTATAGCAACAGTGAGACTATAATTTTATTGTTTTCAGCTGTTAAATTTTGGAGTAATTTGTTATTACAGATAACTAGAGGCCCATCACGAGAAGGTTCCTGCAATAAGGCTTCCTGCTGAGGTCTCTGCTACCCTACCAGCTTCCCTCCCTTCTCAGCAGCCCTGCCAGCTTCCCTCCTTTCTCTGCTGCCCCACCTGCTTCCCTGCCTTCTCCGCTACCCCACTTGCTTGCTTCTTGCAGCTTCTCTCCCTTCTGCAGCACTTGGCTTCCTTCTACATTGTTTTCAGCTTTTGCTCTGCACCAGAATATGCAAATTAACCGCCATCTTTGCTGGGTTAATTTGCATACTCGCTCTGATTGGCTGGTGGGAGTGGCTTTGTGGGTGTGGTGGAGGTACAGTCAATTTGCATATTGCTATTTTATTAGATAGGATATGTAACTAATATAAGTAGATTCTTTTTTTAATTTTAATTTTTTATTATTAATTTTTATACATATCTCCCCATTGCCCCCTCCCAGGCATACCCCAACTCCCCAGTGTCTATGTTCATTAGTTATGCTTATATGCATACATACAAGTCCTTTGGTTGATCTCTTATCTACCCCACCTAACCTTAACCTTCCTGCTGTAATTTCACAGTCTGTTTGATACTTTACTGCCTCTGTATCTATCCTTTTGTTCATCAGTTTACAATGTTCTTTATTATCCACAAATGAGTGAGATCATGTGATGCTTCTCCTTCATTGACTGGCTTATTTCACTAAGCATAAGGCTCCCCATTTTCGCCTTTCCTACCCCCCTGTACATGCCCTCATCCCTCCTCCTCCCCCCGTCCTGTCTTCCCCCATTGCCCTGTATCCACTGGCTATCATGCATACAAGTCCTTCAGTTGATCTCCTACAGGACCCTCCTCCCCAACTTCTCCTGCCTTCCCACTGTAGCAGGACAGTCTGTTCATTGCTTCTTTCCCTCTGTGTCAGCTTCCCCCGCACCAACCCCCTGATTCTTGTCTTTACAAATATCTTTCCCCTGTAGGGTAGAAATAAATCCACCAGAGCAAAAGAAAAAATGATTTGAGTCCCAATTTCAATGTCCAATAGCTTTGAGTCCCAGTTTCAATGTCAGACAGTTCCTTATGTGTACATATCATCAATGGTATCTGGATAGTGGACAAATGGTGGCGATGCCGGTCCGACCCTCTCTGGTTTGGTCCTGGGCATCCTGTAGCGATGCACTGCTGCTGACTGCTCACATGGCAAGGCGTCGTCAGCGTCTTCCATCTCTGGACTGTTTCTCCTCTTGCCTTTGTGGTTGGAGCAGACCTGTCAGTTCCTCTCTGTTGCAGGAGTCCACTTGGTCTTGGAGTTGTTTTCTGAAAGTATATGGACATATTCTCAACCAAGAGTTAATAAAGGAATCTTTTCTATAAAATTGGCTTGGGGTCCTTTTTATTTTTGCCTACCCGCTTTTCTTTTGGCTTATTTTGACACCATGTGTGTTTTTCATGGGTGTCTTTCTATTAGCATTACAAATGGGAATTAATTTTCTAAAATGAACATTTTCTTAATGTAATTTACTTACCAGACATTTTTCCTTACATGCTATTATCCTACTCCACCCTCTCTCTCTTTTTTTTTTTTTGATTAATGGAGAATTTGGTAAAATTTTTAATGCAATCTTGATAACTTTAAATTTTAAGTTTTTGTACACAAATATGCCTGTTTTCTGTTCATTACATATTAAGCAATTTTACCACGAGATGAGCTATCATAGAAATTTTAGTTAATACTTTAGAAACAGCTTTTTATCCAGTACACTTAAATTTTCTTGGTGTTCGCTTACTTCAGTTCTCCAATTTAAATTAATCTGAAAGCTTGATAACTCTTTTACATTAAATTTAATACTCTACCAACAATCTTAGATTACCCTGTATATATTAGTGGAAAGGTTTGCTTGCATTGAGTAGGCACTGAGCATTTCTAGTGCTAGGCTGGATTTAGATATAGGGCAGCTGCTGTTGCATGTTTCTGCCTGTTACCTGGGTCCCAATCTGTGCTGAGCATGGGAAGCGAGGCATCCATGGAGGGCAGGAGACCACACTTAGAAGGGGTGAAGGTTCAGACCCCTGCAAGGTTGGGGGGGTGAGGGTCTGTGTGCCACCTCTGTTGATCCCCAAGTTCTTCGACTGTGCTTGTCTTAGGTTGTTCCTTCCCTGAGGAATCTTACCCTTCTCTGGCTAACCAGTCATCCTCTGGGCCAAGCAGGGTGTTGTGAGGTTCAGTTCTGTCTCCATGGTAGCCTATGCCCCTGTGTCCTCCACCCCCAGCACCTGCCTTGGGGATCCCCTCGCCTGCTGGCAGGGGCCCCAGCACTGTTCACTTATCTCAGGGAATTCAGGTTCCATCTCCAGGGAGGGCCCAGCTCACACCATTTGGTGAGAGACAGATCCATTATACCAGCCACCTCAAGACTTCAACCTCAGCGTGAATAGAGAGCTTAGGCTACAGCTGAGGTCCATTGGGTTGTGAGAAGGGGGTCCCTCTTGGCAAAAGAGGAAAGAGGGCTAGTATAGAATGCTCAAGTGCCTTCCCAGTGCCTCAATTCCTTCTGAAAGGAATTAAATCCTTTCATGTCTTTTTTAAATTGCTGCTAAAAATTCAAAGAATTAATTTGTACATTTTTTGGGGGGGGTAGTTGTACAATATGTTGTTGTAAAATATCAAAAATTAAATGATATTGTAAGATAATATCATGTAAGGATATTCTTTGTTCTAGGCCATGGCAATTCAATTTCAAACGGGCTGACTATTTTTGTAACTTTATATAAACTATTTCAGGGAGGCATAAACACAGATTACTTACCTTAGCTCAAAAGGCCAAATATATTGACTTTCAATTACAATTCTTATGACATTTAAAGGAAACTTCTCTGTTGAGAAATTAGTTGCTATTCTAATAGGAGATCCCTTATAGGTATCTTTCTGTCTCTCTCTGGCTGCCTTTAAGATTCTTGCTTTGTCGTTATTGTTCGCCAACTTGATTATGATGTGTCTTGATGTTGGTTTTTTGGGGTTCAGCTTGTTTGGCCCTCTGTGTACTTCTTGGACTTTCATATTTTTTTCCTTGCCAATATCAGGGAAATTTTCTGTCATTATTTCTTCATATAGGTTTTCTATTCCTTATTTTTCTTCCACTCCTTCTGGTATCCCAATAAGCATATGTTGTTTCGTTTTGTGTTGTCCCAAAGCTCCCTTAGGCTCTCTTCTTGCTTTTTATGTCTTTTTTCCAGTTGTTGCTGTGTTTGTGTGTTTTTTCCTACCTTGTCTTCTAATTCGCTGATGCGGTCCTCAGCCTCTTCTAGTCTACTGTTTAGGCCTTCCATTGTGTTCCTTATTGCAGCTATGTCATTTTTCATCTCCTCTTGGTTTCATTTCATGTTGGTGACATTCTCATTCAGCTCCTTATAGTTCTCATTGAGTTGTGTGATCTTGTCCTCAATCCACTGAAACATCCTTAAAACCATTACTCTGAACTCTTTTTCTGAAAGACTGCTCACTTCAGTTTCATCTAACCCCCTTTCTGGTGATTCCTCTTTTTCTTTCCTTTGGGGATTGCTTTTACGTCTTCCCATGTTTTCTTGTAATGTTTTAATTGTAGATCCGATTGTTTTACTACCCAAGTGCTACTGAAAATCCTCCTTGGGTGGCGGCCTCAAGGGCGCACCACAAACACTGGTGACCAGGGAGCTCCACAAACCAGAAAGGAGGGATGTCAGAGACAGGGCGCTCAGAACACACAAACACAGGATCTAGGGTGCCACAGATGGGGCGACCCTGATGCGCAAATGCAGGGATTAGGGTGTCAGCAAGCTGGCTTGGAGGCCCGCTGTGCACCTACACAAAAACGCACCTTGACTCGGGGATTCTGCAGGGGTGGATTAGCCCCTGATGTGCAAACACAGGGACTGGGGTCTCCGAAGGCCCTCTGTAGATGTGCGTGAAAACGCGAGTTGACTTGGGAGCTCTGAAGGTGGGGGCTAGTCCCTGATGTACAAACACAGGGATTAGGGTGTCCACAAGCTGGCTGGCGAGATTCCAAGCCGGGACCCCTGTGTGGCCCCTGCCACTGCTGTGCCAATGTCACTGGGGAGGGGGAGGTTGCACTCACTGCTTTGGAGGCGGGGGTCCCAGGGTCCACGGGAATGCAGGGTCCAGGGGTCTGCAGGACTCTGGCTGGAGTGGCTGTTGGGTCGCAGGGCAACTCCAATGCCTGTCTAGCTGGCGGTGTTGGTGAGTTCCTAAAGAAAGGCCGTGTTTCCCTTCAAGATGGCGTGGGCTCTGCGCTCGAGTCCTGCAGTCCAGGGAGTGCCAGCAGCGATGGCAGTCTCTCCATGTCCAAGAGAGCATGGACTGCCAGCCCCCACTGCTCCTGTGAGAATCAACTGTCCCTCACTCAATCACACACCTACCACACACATCCTCACACTCTCTTTTTGTCACTTCACTCACTTCCTCTCCCTCACCTCTGTCCTGTCAGCCTCCATCATCCCCTAGGTCTCTGGTAGATTCTTTTTAAAGCATTGGAATAACTTGGCAATTTTGCTTCTGACAAATAACAAGGTGTTTTGTTTATACTTAGTGCTTTTTCTTTTTTTCGAAACAGATTTCTTAACATTAATTTTAAAATATATTTTGGGCTACTTTTTATACCAAATCAAGTTGTTTCATAAACTGAAGTCCTAGAAATGAGACTTTAAGTAGGAATAGTTTAAAAATGGGAAAACTAGCATGGTTTTTAATAAAAATAAGAGGCTTAGAGAAAAAAACATTTAACTGAAAGAAGTATACAGTGGTACCTCGAGATAAGAGTGCCCTAACATATGAGATTTTTGAGATATGAGCCGTCGAGCAAGCGATTTTCATGCAGATCAGCCAGCTGCACACGACCCATCAGTTTACCGAGACTCGAGCATCTCATAGTTTCCCACACCTCAAGGTTATGGAACGAATTAAACTCGTATCTCAAGGTACCACCTTATATTTCTGGGAAAGTAAGAAATAGTTTGTGTGTCCTATATTACAAAGAATGGAATTTTATAAACTGACTTTCCAACATAGATGCCAAGAAACACCTTTGTACTTCTTTTTTTTTAATACTTTGAGAAAAAAAATTATATGAAAGAATGAAGAGAAAGTGTAAATAAATGAGCAATATTAATGAGCTGACATACATATATGGCTGCAAAAATAGCACAATCTTTCTTGCTTCATTAGAAACAATGTGAGGAATCCAACTTAATGCATGAGCTTAAAGCTCAAGTTGAAAAAGTTGAAAATATATATTTTTTTAATTTGAATGGTTTCCAAATAGTTCAAATAGCTTTTTTTTTCATTACTGAAAAATACATACAATGGGGAAGAAAAATCTAAGTATGCAACTATAATGTTCTTTATGGAAGAACCATATATATATAAAATTGATTTTTTACTGAGAGGAAAGGAGAGGGATAGAGAGTTTGAAAGACTGATAAGACAGAAACATTGATCAGCTGCCTCCTGCACACCCCCTATTGGATATGTGCCCACAACCAAGGTACATGTCCTTAACTGGAATTGAACCTGGGACTCTTTAGTCTGCAGGCCAACACTTTATTCACTCAGCCAAACTAGTCTGGGCCATAAACTTCTTTGATTATTAATTTCCTCTCTCCTTGCCTTTCCTCTCTCCATCTTCTTTTTATTTATTGTAACTTTCTATTTTAAAAATTTAATTAATTTTTTAGAGAGAGAGTGAGAGAGATATCTATTTGTTGTTTCACTTATTTATGCATCTATTGGTTGATTATAATATATATCCTGACCTAGGATCAAACCCACAATCTTGGCAGCCTATCTAATAAAGCGGGAATATGCAAATTGTCATGCCATAACAAAAATGGCTGTGCCAACAGTGAAGGCAGGGATTCCGTAACACAAGATGGCTGCGCCCATCATGGAGGCCAAATTCCCATAAGGAGTCTTAACAAGAAATCAGCAGGGACCTGAGACTGTGAAGCACTGGGCCAGGGCAGGGGACCTGAGTCTGTGCTCCCCCACCTGGTGAGGCTTGACAGGGGAACTGAGGCTGCACCCACTGCCTTGCTGCCTGGCTAGGGGACCTAAGTCCATGATCCCATCTGGCAGGGCTTGATGGGGGCACCCAGGCCATGTCCCCCACCCAAGCACCAGACCAGGGGCCCTCAGGCCATACCTCCCACCCCAGCACTGGGCTGAAGGATCTGAGGCCATGCCCCCTGCCATGCAGGGCTTGACGGGAGCCTCAGGCAGCAACCTCATGCATGGGGTTTGACAGGGAACCTCAGGCCACACCCCTGAACATGGGGCTTGACAGGGAATCTCAAGGCACACCCCTGTCCTGGCCCAGGCCTGGGGCCCTCAGGCCATGCGCCCACCTCAGGGGGACCTGAGGCTGCACCCCCCCCACACCTGATGGGGCTTGACTGGGGACCTCAGGCTGTGCCCCCCACTCTGGCACCAGGCAAGGCAACTTGAGGTAGTGCCCCCACCTAGTGGGACTTGAGGGGAGTGGGGATGGCCTGGTCTGGATCTAGCCCAATGCGGGTGGGGCTGGCCTGGTCTGGGTCTCCAGTGATTTTATGGTGCACATGGGTGGACAGGGACTTGCCTCTGGTTCCCGTGGTGTGGCTCAGACTCTGACAGGAAGAAGAATTTCATATATATTTTACTAATTTTCTTTCATCTCTGACACTTCTATTATAGAGAAAGTACAAATAGCAAAATTAAAATACTTATAATTAATTCCCTTTTAATGTGCATGAATTTTGTGCACCAGGTCACTAGTATAGAGATAAAGCTCTAAACAATGAACTGACCTAACTATCCAGAGCCTTCTCTATCCTCTTTTTAAGAGAAAGAAGAACAGTGAATAAAAGAGTTGTGGAAACAAAGATGTGTCACCTCCAGAATCATATTCTTTTAGAAGGCAAGATAAACTTAAGACATTTAGAAGTCTGGACTGCAAGATAAATATACATTGTTATCTTGAGGAAGTCTCTTGGTTTATTCTTTAATGAATGTTTGAAATTGTAAACTGGTATACATTATAAACATAGTGGTAAAAATATAACCTTAATGCTAAGTACTATTGTAAGAACAAGCAATACCACCTCTGGACCCATTGGCTGGAATAAGACATATGAAGAGAAAAGAAAAAGAGAGAAGAAAAAGCTTTGGGCAAACTGAGTTGGTTAAGACTAGATCAGGAGGCCTGGCCAGCATTGCTCAGTGGTTGAGCCAATGACCTATGAATCAGGAGGTCATGGCTTAATTCCTGGTCAGGGCACATGCCTGAGTTGCAGGCTTGATCCCCAGTGTGAGGTGTACAAGAGGCAGCCAATCAGTGACTCATCATTGATGTTTCTATTTCCCTCTCTCTCCCCCTTCCTTACTGAAATTGTTAAAATATATTTTTTTTAAAGACTAGAGCAGGGCTTATAAAAATTGAGTCATTAGCATAACCTAGAGGTCTTGACAATGACTGGATTTTGAAAAGAATTGCCAGTAATTAATAAATCAATTTTGAGAGAATTAATATCTTGCCAATATTGAGTCTTCCAATTAATGACCATTTTCATTGATTTAGATGTTATTTAATGCATCTCAGAAATATTCTTTACTTTTAATATTCAAACCTTATATCTCTTTTGATAAATTTACTTTCTGAGATTTTTATCTTTTTTGATACTATTGTGAGTAAAATTATTTCTTCACTTCATTCTCAGAATAATCATTTGTAATACATAGAAATATTTATTTTCATAGTTAGATCTTGTATGCTGTGTGGGAGAGGAAAATAATTTTATCTCTACCTTTCTAGGTTTTTGGTTGAGATACTCTCTCCTCTCCCCAACCCAGTAATAAAAATAGATTAACAGAAGAAAAACAAATAGAAGTTTAATAACATGTATACCTCTTGTATGCCTGAGAGAGACCCAGGAAAATAGAGCAACAACTTAAAATAGTCCAAGTCATAACCTTAAATATTAAAAATAAAAGATGTTGGGGGTAGGGGACAGTAATAGGAAGTTACCAGGCAAAGCACAATAAAGACTGAGGTTGTTATACAGATTTAAGACCTTGATAAGAGTTTCTAGAGATTTAGAGTCATCCCCCTTTTCCTGGTACATTGAGGGAGACACTCTTAAAGATGGAGATCATTGATTTAGATGTTATTTAATGCATCTCAGAAATATAAATAAAAATGTAAATGTCTCTTAGAAAAGGGTAACTTCAAGGTGTTCTGAGCATTTTCTGTGTCTTCTCTATCTTAAAAAATAACCAACTCAAGATAAGCCTTATGGCAGAGAGACATATTTTGGAGTGGAAATTCTTTTCCCCTTCAAATAGAAATAACTTATGGTCTACCAGCACATGTTTGTTTTTTGTGGTTTTTTTTTTAGCTCCCCTACCCTATAGTTCTGTATCACCATACTGGGGCCTCTGTAGGACCTCTTCAACATTTCTTGTGATCATAGATTTCAGCATATTCTAACTGATGATGCTCAGGGTAGGCTGCCTCCAAATATGCCAAAGTGGTACGGACGAAAAGGGGCCACATGCTATCCTATTTCAAGGAAAGCCTGCATGGTGGCCTTGAAAACTCAGAGACATAAAGTAACCACAAAGGATGATGGTTTGAAATTAAAACTTTTCAAATTAAAAAGTGTGGGGAAGCACAGGAGACTTGGTTAGAAAGTCTGTAAGGAGGAATCTCCAAAAGCGCCACCAGGAGGGCCTTTCCAAAGGCAACAGACCCTGCCTTGACCTTTCCAAACAAGATTGTTCATGTGCAGATTCCCCGGTGTTTACCAGAATCTTTATGCTTAATCTTAATCAAGATTACTTATCCTGCTGATTGTATCTAAAAGATAAACTTTATCTCAAACTGTTGTTACAATAAAAGCCTGAAGAGCCAGGAAATCGAGGATGTCTGTTTCTTTTAGTCAGGTAGTCCCTTAGCCCTCCATTTCACAGCAAAACTTGTGTAATCATTCATCTGTTGCTCAGGTCTGCTGGTCAGCCTTGGCAAAAAAAGCTGTTTATGGTGAGTAGTCATTTCCTAGGCCAAATATCTTCCCTGACAAAGGTAAATCTTACTTTAACTAAGCCTATCGTCTTTTTGTATCTATGATAATATATCATTGGAATGTCAAGGCAATTTTTTTCCAGACCTCTCAAAGCAAGGGCACCAATTTGAAGAGACCACAAATCTACTCGTTGTTATTGAGTTAATTGTTGACTATTAACTATCCTGTACCCATCTAAGTAAAATAAGTATGTGTCTGTAATTTTACTTTTTATCCAATTCCACAGGTTTCCTTGCTTTTCTTTCTTCTGCTTCCCTAATCTATCACCAATGGAGTTTGTAATCCACTTACATCTCTTCTTTCTATTGTAATGTATAAAATAAGGTGCAAAACTGCCATTCTCTGGAGTATTATCCAATCTGTTGAGATTCTGCTTCCTGCCAGTTTAGTTTGACTCAAATAAACTCACAAAAAAATCTTTATAGTTTTGAATGTTTCTTACATTAAGAGTGAGATAAAGTTATTTGAGAAACAGCCAGTGCACTAAAGATATTTTGACTCTTCTGTATCCTCCTGAAATCAAGAAATAAATTATCCAATCTGAAATGTACCTTCCTTATACCAAGAGGTAGAGAGACATCCTTATCCCCAGGGAGAGAGAATTCAGGGATGCAAGGACTATATAAATAAACCTTGTTACTTCTTTACTAATTAAGCACCTGAGTCTACATTGTTTTATCTTGTCTTCATGAATTTATGGTTTCTTTGCCTAAAAATATATATAAGCTGCCTGCTTTAGTCATTTTTTAGCTCCCAAGTCTGTGAGATCTTCCTGTGTATGAATTAAATTTACTTTTTTCTTGTTAATCTGTATTATGTCAAGTTAGTTTTTAGTCCAGCCCAAAGAACTAATAATAGGAAAGAATCTTCCCCCTTCCCTTGTCAGGAACATTCATGTGCTCCATTATGCCCTGCTTAGGGCTGTCATCCCTTCTGGTGAGTATTCTGTTATTCTCATTATAGGTCTCATGATTAATGGCCTTTGGCTTCCAGTAAACCACCTTACCCAGTTTCCAGTGGACCACCTACACTGGCCCCCACCTGCACCTGGTCCGACCAGTTACTCTGACTGACCTTTACAAGAAGCATAAATATCCTATTCCCCCTACTCTGCCCTGCTGATGCCATTTTGGTCTCAGCTCTTCTAGCAGATGTAACAATAAATGTATTATTCTTTACCCCTTTTGGCCTTGTGTGTTCCTCCTTTGGTGACCTTAACATCCCTGACATAACCAAAGGGACACTGGTTATGTATTTCAGAATGTTGGTCCTTGTTAGGGGCAGAAATATTAATCACGCTCTGTTAATCGTGATTATTCTGTTCTGATTAGGGAAAACACATTCTAACCTAACTGAGAACTGTACGCCCTGGGATGTGGAAGTTAACAGGGAAGACGGTCCATTCTCCTTATCTGAGAACTGCCTATTATTGTTGCAGCAGACCAAAGAAATACCAAGCATGCTTCCTAAAGAAAGGGAGGGACCCCATTTATTAACACCAGTGGACTCCGGGAATAATTCTTAAATCAGAGTGAAGAAGCACGCAGAGGGATTCACTTTTTATAACCTTCTGGGGTCTTTGTCTTGCAGATATGGTTCCACCCCCTTTCCTGGGATTACAGGAAGGCCCACAGGTATTGGGGGTCCCCAGGCCATATCCAGTGATCTGTCCTGGGGCCAAGGATAAGGACCCTCCCCACCACAGGGCAGTGCATTGTTCACAGTTTTTATGGCCTGACATGCCTTGCAAGACCAGTTTCTTCCTCATCCCTCTACCACCTTGTCCCACAACCTTCTTTTAGCCTTGTGGAGCAACGGCCATGGGATGTTATGGTGAACAGGGATGACGACCACTCTTAGCTACTTCCTGCTGGAAAGAAATGATGAATAAGGGATTAGTATCCTGCTTCTTCCTCTCAAAGGGGTTTGTAGGGAGTTCTTCTGGTTTGTAAGACCATCTGAAGTTTAAAGGCATTCCCATCCCACACAGGTAGAATATTCCTGCAGGGGGCACCAGGGGTAGGTGGTGATTTTAGCCTTGGGGGTAGAGTTGCATAGTTAATCTTGGAGATGACCTGTGGGATGCCAGCCCTGCGTACTGCTGAAATAATTAGGAGCAACATTATTTAGCTGCACATTTGCGGTGACAGGTCCTATTATTATTATTTTTTTTAAACATATTTTATAGATTTTTTCACAGAGAGGAAGGGAGAGGGACAGAAAGTCAGAAACATTGATGAGAGAGAGACATCGATCAGCAGCCTCCTGCATGCCCCCCACTGGGGATGTGCCCCCAACCAATGTACGTGCCCTTGACCAGAATCAAACCCGGGACTCCTCAGTCCGCAGGCCGACGCTCTATCCACTGAGCCAAACCGGTTTCGGCCCTATTATTATTTTTTTCCATCCAATACAACCCTCCCCGCCACGTGCATTTGGTAGTAGAGTTGTAACGTGCCGCAGGCTGAAAGATATAGCTAAGAAAAATCTGGCTTGATTGGGTTTTCTTGTGGACTATCTGGTCTAGCATATTTGGGTAGAGAGTTTCTAAGCAAGGAGCAAAGGATGGCATGACAAGGTGTAATTCAACGTTTTATGAAAAGGCCTTTGTTTCCTTGCTGTGTAGGGAGCAGTAATTTTAAGGTGCTTCTGTGCCCAGCAAGAGCAGATGAGTTCTCTTCCTGGCACTTGTCTCAGATTCAGCAATAAAAATACTAAAAAAGAACTATTAGATAAAACCAGTGATTATCCAGAAATATCGCAGCATGTTGCTTTAGAAAGAAATAAGAAAGAAAGATTAGTGTTAGGGAGAATTCAGCAGGGTGTTATCTGAATTCCTTGGAGCAGGTTGCTGGACCAGGTCTGCTGTCTTCTTGAGGGTGATCCCCAGGGAGTGTTTCTGGTCAGAGGTCACCTTCCACTCAGCCTGGATGTCACTCAGCTGGTGGGCTGCCTTCACGCAGGAGTGGTGGACCCAGGTGCTTAGTCCTGCAACCTTAAGAGCTGTGGGGGTGGTTAATGTGACTGGATAGAGACCCTCCCTGGGCTCCTTTTTCCAATCCTTTACCCAAACCCAGTCTCCAGGTTTATAAGAATGTACAGCTGTTCCTAGAGAGATGGGTAGTCAGTCAATAATCCACCTGTGGGCCTCAAAGACAGTTTTTCCAAGTTCTTGTATTTGTTTCTGGATTTCTAAGTTCCCTATTTCCCCCAAATCTCCATTTGGCCGAATTAAAGGAGCGGGTCTACAGTGTAGAATTTCAAAGGGAGAGAAACCTACCCTGGCCCTTGGGGCACAGCGTACCTGCAGGAATACAAGAGGTAAGACATCTGTCCAGGGTACGGTTGTCTCTTGGCATAGCTTAGCCATAGCCTGCTTTAGAGTCTGGTTCATGTGCTCCACTTTCCCTGAACTCTGAGGCCTCTAGGCTGTATGTAGATTCCATTTAATTCCTGAAGCCTTGGCTACCTGTTGTATAATTTCAGCTACAAAAGCTGGGCCATTATCAGACCCTATAATTAGAGCCATTCCATACTGTGGAATTATATCCTTCAACAATGTCTTAGTGACTTCTCTAGCCTTTACAGTGAGTGGTATATTCCTCAACTCAACCTGAAAAGGTGTAAACAAAGACTAGCAGGTATGTATTCCCTCGGCTAGGCCCTATTTCTATAAAATCTACTTCTAAGTCCTCAAAGGGAGTTTGCCCACAGCACTGAACTATTGGTCCCACTGGACCCTGTTTAGCATTGTTCTGAGCACAGAGGAGGTGATGCTGAGAAACTGAGGCATACAAGAAGAGTAGACAAGCAATTAGGTAGTACCTGCCTAACAAAGCCTCTAGGGCAGCCTTTCCTAAATGAGTGAGTTCATGCCTCTGGAGGACTACCTTATGGGCTAACTGTTCTGGGACATAGACTCTATGATTTGGGAGTATCCACCAGCCTTCCTTCGTTCTCTTGCCCCCTTTTTTCTGGGCCTATTTCTCTTCCTGAGGAGTGTATTTTGGAAATTTAGGTAAATCGGGGGCCAGCATGATCCGTGCTGGTGCTGCTTGTTCTTTAGCAGCCAGCTTGGCTACGGTGTCAGCACTGATACCGAGTCTTTCCCTTTCTGGTGACCTTTGCAATGGATGATGGCTATATTTCCTTAGGCTCCCAGACTGCTTCTAGTACATAACTTTAAAGTATCATTATGATTTCTCATTTCTTTTCCTCATGCTGCCAAGAGCCCCCTTTCCTTACATATGGCCCCATGGACATGCAGGGTAGCAAAGGCATAGCACGAGTCAGTGTAGACGTTGGCATGCTTATTCTTACTGAGCTCTAGGGCTCTTACTAGGGCCCAAAGTTCTGCCCTCTGCGCTGACCTTCCTTCAGGCAGGGCCTGTGCTTCAATTGTCTCAAAGTCTGATACCACTGAATATCCAGCTCATCTTTTTCCTTCATCTAAGAAGCTGCTGGCATCTGTGAACAATGCCAAGTTTGAGTTTTGCAGGGGCCTATCCTTTAGGTCTGGCTGGCTGGAATAAACCTCCTCTAGGACTTCCAGGCAATCATGTTCAGGGGCCCCCGCAGCGATGGGTAGAAAGGTGGCAGGATTAAGTGTTCTCACTGCTTTTAATCGTACCTGTGGATTCTCACATAACAGCCCTTGATACTGAATCACTGGAGCATGAGTCAGCCAGTGCTGCTCCCAGGCTTCCATCAGGGTGACAACAGCATGAGGTACTTTCAGATTTAAGTTTTGTTCTAAGGTGAGTTTATCCGCTTCCTTGACTAATAATGCCATGGCTGCAAGGGCCCTGAGGCATGGGGGGCACCTGGAGGCAACTGGGTCAATTTGCTTGGAGAGATAGGCTACTGGTGTTTGCCAGGGTCCACACTCCTGGGTTAGAACTCCCAGGGCTACCCTGCTGTTCTTGTGAACAAAAGGATTAAAGTCTCGCATCACATCTGGTAGCCCTAGTGCCAAGGCCTCAGTGAGCTTTGCTTTTATGGTGACAAAGGCTTTCTCCTGTTCAGGACCCCGGTCGATGTGTGCCTTCTTGTCTCCTCTTAAAGCTTCATAGAGAGGCCAGGTCTTAAAACCCTGGGATCCAAATTCGACAGAATCTTGCCACTCCCAGGAATTCCCGAATCTGCCGCCGGGTGCTAGGAACTGGGATGGCACATGCTGCCTGCTTCCTTTCAGTCACTAGCTATCATTTCCCTTGGGTGATCCAGAAGCCTAGACACTTGACTTCTTTCTGACAAATCTGTGCCTTTTTCTTAGACGCCTCATAACCTGTTTCAGTTAGTGGTCTCAGAAGGGCTTGTGTTCCCTCCCAGCACTGAGCTCCTGTGGAGCTGGCCAGTAGGGGGTCATCTTCATACTAGAGTAGAACACACCCCAAGTCCTAACCTGGAAACTTAGATCAGATGCTAGTGCTCCACTAAAAGAAGTAGGGGAGTTCTTGAACCCTTGTGGCAGTCTGGGCAAGTGAACTGCTCCTTGGCCCCAGTAGTTGGGTTTTCCCATTCGAAAGCAAGAGAAGCTGACTAGAATGTGCTAATTGAAGACAGAAAAAGGCATCTTTCAGATCCAGACATGTAAACCCTTCTGCTTCTGATGGGATGAGTCCCAGAAGAGTGTAAGGGTTTGGCAGTGTTGATTGCAGGGTTATAACAGCCACATTAATAGCCCATAGATCCTGCACAGGGTGGTAATCATTAGTCCCAGGGTTTTGACAGGCAAGAGCGGCCTGTTCCATGGAGACCTGCATCGTTTAACAAGTTCCCACTGAAGCAGCCGGTCTAAGTGGACCAGGACTCCGAGGTGTGATTCCCTTGGACTTGAATATTGGCAGATTTTAATAGGCTGTGACCCAGGCTTTAACTCGATTAGCACCAGGGTGTAGTCCTTATCCAGGCCTAGAGGATTCCCTTCTGCCCAGACCAGCGGGAATTCCTTCTCTAATTCAAGTTCTAATGGTGAGGCCTCTGTCTGGGGGGTATCAAGTCTCCATTCTTCTTCCCTAGGCACTGCAAAGGACAGGATCATTGGGGAGATCTACTCATTTAGGCAAAGCTGTGCTGAGCCATCTGGAGCAAAAGTGATTTCTGTCCCCATTTTGTCTCTTAGCCATTATAGGCACTGGACAGTCTGGCAAGTACAGAATTCATGAATTACTCGGTGGCCGCCAAGTTGGCATCAGCGAGGTCTGACCTTCTTTTCCCGAGAGAGGTGCTGCTTTCTGAGTGACTACTGAGTGGTTAGCTCCCATATCAACCATAAAGTCACAGTCTGGCCCCCAATTTTCATTCTGACCATGGGCTTATGGGGGCCTAGTGGAAGTGAGCTCGGTCTTTTCTAGTTGGAATCAGCTATTGCTAGTCCAATGAGATCTTCTTCAGGTGGCTCTGTTTCAGTGGTAAGCAAACTCATTAGTCAACAGAGCCAAATATCAACAGTACAACGATTGAAATTTTTTGAGAGCCAAATTTTTTAAACTTAAACTTCTTCTAATGCCACTTCTTCAAAATAGACTCACCCAGGCCATAGAATTTTGTGGAAGAGCCACACTCAAGGTGCCAAAGAGCTGCATGTGTCTCGCGAGCCGCAGTTTGCTGACCACTGCTCTAGTTGATAGCATCTGGGTGGAAAAGGGGCCCAGTCTTTTTACTTTGCCATTTGGGACATTCATTCTTCCAGTGTCCTATTTCCTTACAATAGGCACACTGGTCTCGTCTCAGGCTCCTTCTTCCTATTCACTCTGGTCTGTATCCTTAATGATCTGCCTGGGAGTCTGAGCCTCTAAAAGCCGCTGCTATTACATTGGCCCTTCTTTGTATTCTCTTTTCTTCCTCCTTCCTTGCTGCACTGTCTCGATTGATGAAAACCTTGTTAGCTATCTCTAGCAGTTCAGTAGCAATCTTTCCTGCAAACCCTTCCAGTTTCTGTAATTTACTCCTGATGTCAGCTGGGCTTGGCCTACAAAAACGGCATTTCCTATGGTTGATTTTCTGGGGCCTCAAGTCTAAAGGGGGTGTGGATCTGGTATGCCTCACATAGGCTTTCATAGAAAACTGTTGGACTTCCATCAGGCTTCTGGAAAACCTCAGAGATTTTAGCCATGTTGGTGGGCTTCTTGGCTCTGGCCCTGACCCCTGGAGGAAGGCCAGCAGACATCTTTCTAGCCCAGTCCTTGCATCTTCTGAATTCAGGTTCCAATGGAGTGTCTCATCTGGGAAGGCCTTCCTGGCCCATCCATCTGTATCTAATATTCCTGCCAGTTCTGAGCCTCTGTTACTACTCTCATGCGCTCCTCAGTGGTAAAGAATGTGAAAAGGAATTGCTTTCAGTCCACCCTGGGTTTACAAGAAGGCCTCCGGGTGTTAGGGGTCCCCAGGCTTCTGGGTGGGTCTGGAAGATCATTTCTAGGAGGTCTATCATGGCCTGAGGTTTTTCAGAATAAGCTGGGGTGTAATGTTCCCATTTCAAGATGTCACTGGTGGTAAAGGTCTGATAATAATAGACTGGTCCTCCCTCCTGCAAGGTCCCATCTTCGCCAAATACTTCAGCACCCTGAATCTCCCTTAGAGCCATCTGACCTGCTGGTTGTGGCTTGGGCCCTTGATCAGCTAAATGCAAGTGCTGCCCAACTGGCTCTGGGGAGGCTGATTGAGGAGAAACATAAGAGGACAGTGTTTTTGGACCTTTCAGACCAGCTGGGGAAGCACTTGGTGCTGCCTGTGGCAGATATGGAGATGGTAAAACTGGCGGAACTTCCTCAGGGAATCCTGGCAGAACAAGGGGTTGGGTTCCCTTCTGAGAGACCTGTTTCTTTTCTCCTATAACTAAAATGTAACAGAACCGGACCCAAAGTGGCAAGTTTTGAGCAGTTCCTAACCATCTATCTATGTAAGGGAAATGATCTGGGTGTCCAGGGTCTGTTGTGCCTACATTCCAGATCGCCCTGACCAGTCCTACATCTAAAGAGCCTTCAGGGGGACAGCTGACCCCAAAGGCTGGCCATTCTAATTCACAGAATTTCCTCTATGTTTTGGGTTCATTTTAATATCAATAGTCCTCAATAAAACCCTTTTTAAAATTTTCCAACATGCAATTGAGAACAGTGTGTTTACTTTGTCCCAACCCCATGATGATCAGTGGTGAGAGACAGACAAGGGTTCAGGGAAATTTACTAAAAGCCTGGAGGGTCTCCTTAAAGAAAAGATCCTTAATCAGCACAGGTAAGGGCAGGGCGTGTAAAATCTCTTTGCCCTGCGGAGCTGTGATCTCAGCCCCTGATAAATCTCAGCCAGCCAAAAGAGACAAGGAAAGCTGCAAATACCTCTAAATCTACCCCAGAATTCCAAAATTTCAACCTAACACAGCAAAATCACAGAGCAAACCAAAGCCCCTAGTACACAAACATAGACAGAAATTTTTATCAAGTATCCCTCTGTGATAGAGAGCAAATGTCTCTGAGAAAACTAATTCAACAGCGCTATTTGGGACTTTTGCAGACCATCATGGGTTCAGCCTTCAGTAAATCAAACATTTTAACCAAATAAGCAAACAGAAAATCAAAGTAGCTTTTGCTTTCACACAGACCACTTAATCAGCAGATAATTATGCCAAGACAGACAAACATCTATACTCACACTCTCTCAGTAGACTAGCCCAGACTGGAGCTGAGCAGATAATGCCCAACACCCCAGATGGGTATGGGGGCACTCCTGGCACCCACGCCCCAGAACAGAATTCTTTACCCATATCTCAGTGAGAATCTACTGTAGGAGTTAAGACTGCTTCCAGACCCCCTTCTCAGTAGCAAATTGGCTAGTCCCACACACAAACAAACAGAAGAGTTAATCCATAATTCCTTAATGAAATCTGAATTCACCCCCCTCCAGAGTCCTGATCCCTGATTTACCTGATGAAGTCCTATGACTTCCCCTTGCACTCACTTGGATTGGGCCTGACTGGGGCCCCTACCTTACCAATTCTGTTGACAGGTCCAGATACATCTGTCCACTTCCTCCAGGTGAGGTCCAGGAGCGCTTGGAGTCCCCCTTCCTCCACCCCCCATCCCACCCTGTTCAATTCTGCTAAAATTAGCATTGCACCTTCTGGAGGCCTTTCCCACACCCCAAGGCCCCAAACCCCGTCCATTCTCCAGAGGCAAGAGCCAAACTCGGTTAGCTTCCCGGTTCAGGGAACCAAATATTGCAGAAGACCAAAGAAATACCAAGCATGCTTTCTAGAGAAAGGAAGGGACCCCGTTTATTAACACTAGTGGACTCCGGGAATAATTCCAAAACCGAGTGAAGAAACACACAGAGGGTTTCACTTTTTATAACCTTCTGGGGCCTTTGTCTTGCAGATATGGTTCTTCCCCCTTTCCTGGGATTACAGGAAGGTCCCCAGGTGTTGGGGGTCCCCAAGCCATATCTGATTATCTGGCCTAGGGCAAGTGATAATGACCCTCCCCAGGCAGTGCATTGTACACAGTTTTCATGGCTTACAAAACCAGTTTCTTCCTCATTATCATGGAAAAATTAACAACCTGGTTGCTGAAACAATGGAGTCCCCCAGAGAAGTACAGTCCACATTGCCTGTAACCTGTAACCATTATACCCATTCTTATTTCCTTTGCCTACTTTCCCATGCCTGTAATTGCTTTTGCCCACTTCCACATGTAATCTTTGTCCTCTTACCCAATATTAGCAGCTGGCTTATGGAGCGGGGGCTGAGGGGGAGGCACAAAGCAGATTTTCATGGATGACCATACTGCCAGCATTATTGGAATAAATACTCATATATGATTCGACCCTGTCTCTGCTTAATTGACTCAAGTAGTAACAGGCAGGCCCATTGTAGGTGGCAGGAATGGCACCAGTTGTCTGAAGGGATGGTCAGACCAAACCTGAATTTAGCAACCTTGGTACTTGGTTTCTAGCTAGGAAAGAATCCAGAGCAAGACCCAAACTGTAAAAGAACATTTATTGGGTGAATTACAGTAATTCCTAAAAGAAATGGGTTTAGGAAACGTGTTGTAGAGGTAAAGGAAGAGCCCTAGGAGCTTTGGAGGGAGGAAGCTAAGGGTAATGTGCCTGGGGAAAGGGAGGGGGAAGGGAAAGACGTGAGTATTGGAAAGAGCACACTGGATCCTCTGTCCTAAGGGTTTTAAGGGTGGAGGGGGAGGTCTCAGGGAAAAATCTTAATAGAATATCAGCAGTTTTCCAGGTGTGTCCTTTCAGGGTTGTGGTTTACACTTATTGATTGGCCAGCACCAGGGCAGGAAGGCCATTATTCAATCCAGCTGGTCCTGATATCAACCATGACTGATTTTATTGCTTATCTTGTCTGGAGCTGAAATACAACTTGAGGTATAAATGTTATCTCTAGGGAGGAAAGGTCAGGGGGTCCAAATCTGATGACCATATCCTAGGGGAGGAAAAGTCACCCTGGGGACAAGGTCCCACCCTACAATTGATTGTGCATTGCTAGACATCTGGGGCTTTCTGCCATGATGATCTTCTATACCTGGTATAACATCCTTGCTCTGCTCATGTCTGTTTAACTGCCTACAACAGACCTATTTATTGTCTTGTTTCATTCTTAATTGTTTTTTTTTTTATTATTGACAGTATTACAGATGCCCTCCCCCCCATTTTCCCCAACTTTATCCTTCCACCCAACCCCAATCCCTCCCCAGGCCTTCATCTCACTATTGTCTGTGTTCATGGGCTATACATATATGCAATATGTTCTTTGGTTAATCTTTTCTCATCTCCTCACCACTTCCCCTCTGAGATATGTCAGTCTGTTTCATGCATCCACATCTTTGGACCTTGTTAGAGAGTGGGAATTTTTGAGCATGCCCTATTCCAGAGAGGCTGTAGACTATCCCTCAGATAGAGTTGTCAGTGCTGACACAGGCCAGGCCTTGAGATATGGTCTCATGACCCCTTCCCAGCATGTAGGCCTTCTTTCATAAAACACTGTCAGCTTTCTGAAGAACAAGATGACCCTGGTCGTCAGCTTTCTGAAGAACAAGATGACCCTGGTCATCAATGGCATGACTCTGATGTTTCTTGGGAAAAACTGTTTTGTCTTGGGTTGCTTGTTCTGCAAAAACAGGATGCAGTAAATGTGCTTAAAAGTGGTCCTACACAAAGGGTTGCTGCCATTCTGTGGACTACCTGTATGGAGAAAGGCAGAGCAGTTCCCAGATGGCTGGACAGCCAGCCGGCTGGCTAAAAAAGGCTCCCTAAATTTTAATTTGGTCTGGACTCCAGTGGTCATTCTCTTATGTTCGCTCCACAACAGACCCATTTTGTTCATTGGTTAATTTTATTAGATTCCACATGTAAGCAAGATGGTATGATATTTGACTTTCTCTGGCTTATTTTGATAAGGGTTAGCTAGCTAGCTTAATTAGGTACACAGGAAAGGAGAGGGTACATACAGGATAGAGGCATATTGGCCTATGTTGTTAAGCCCGGAACGCAAGCCGCACTCACGGAGCACCAAGAGACGATCTCATGTAAAAACAAAGGGTTTATTCACCAGCATGCTGGGGCTCACAACATACTCTGAAAACAGAGCAGAGGCTGAGAGCCCCGAGCCTTTGTTACATGGCCGTTTTATGGACTGGGGGTCGGGGGGGTGGAGAGCTGTTTGAATTACTGAGTTGGCCTATCCTGATAGGCCAGGAAGGGGCCGGGGTCTGCAGAGCTGTTTGAATTACTGAGTTGGCCCATCCTGATAGGCCAGGTAGGGGCCGGGGTCTGCTTACGCAGGTACGGGATGTGGAGTCAGGAAGCAGTCTAATAGCAGGAAGAAGTGGTTTTGCCTTATTAGGTTATCTCCTGGCACATTCTTGCTGGATTACCTAATGGTGGGTTGGGTAACTGGCAAGTCTCTTTGTCCTTTTCAATGTCAATTAAAGCTGCCACAAGTTAGATCAAAAGCAGCTCTGACCTGAGCAGCTGGAACAGCTATAGGGGTAATACAACATCTCTGGTTATGAAAAAAGAGGTCATTTTACTCTTTAAACAGATAAACTAGCAGTTTCAGTCTCAAGACTTGGCAAGAGGTGCTGCTCAGTGTTTGAGCATCAACCCATGAACCAGGAGGTAATAGTTGAGTCCCTGGGCGAGGCACATGCTTGGATTGCAGGCTTGATCTCCAGTAGGGGGCTTGCAGAGGATAGTTGATTAATGATTTTCTCTCATCATTGATGTTTCTGTCTTTCTATACTTCTCTCTTCCTCTCTCTGAAATTAATAAAAAATGTTTGTAAAAAAAGACTTGACAGGATAAGGTTGCTAGGTACCATAGGTAAACCAAAAGTAACTCCAACTTGGCTCAGTGGCTGAGCATCAACCTGTGAGCCAGGAAGTCATGGTTTGATTCCCAATCAGGGAATGTGCCCAGGTTTCAGGCTTAGTTCCCATCCTAGGGCATGTGGAAGATGGCTGGTCAATGGTTCTCTCTCATCCTTGATGTTTCTATCTCTCTCTCCCTCTCCCTTCCTCTCTGAAACCAATATATAGATATATTAGAGGCCCAGTGCATGAAATTCATGCATGAGAGGGATTCTATGTGTCCCTCAGCCCAGCCTTCACCCTCTCTAATCTGGAAACCTTCGAGGGATGTTCGACTGCCCATTTAGGCCTGATCCTGGGGGCAGTCTGATGGGAAGTTGGACATCCCTCTCACAATCCAGGATTGCTGGCTCCCAACCTCTCACCTGCCTGCCTGCCTGCCTGCCTGATTGTCCCTAACTGCTTCTACCTGCTAGCCTGATGGACACCTAACTCTCCCTTGCCAGCCCGATTGCCCCTAACTACCCCCCACCCTGCTGCCCCTGGTCACCCCTAACTGTCCTCCCTTGACATCCTGGTTGCCCCTAACTGCCCTCCCCTGCAGGCCTGGTCTCCCGCAAGTGCTCTTTCCTGCCAGCCATCTTGTGGTGGTCATCTTTGACCACATGGGAGTGGCCATATTGTGTGTTGGAGTGATGGTCAATTTGTACATATGCTTTTATTAGATAGGATATTTAAAAAAGTAACTTCAACTTGAACAGATAAGATGGATATGTGAAGGACATAGGATATAGAGAAAAGGGAAACATTTTCAGAGGATAGAGGAATGGTGCAAAATAAGGGAAAAGAAAGAGGGGCATCATGTGGGCTTTGGCCTTTGAAACTCGTACTATGTAGTAGAGTGGCGACTGAGGAAAGAACAGGAGTCCTATATTAAGGGAATGGGGTCTCCAGGATTTATAATGCCTCAAGACAGAGAGCAGGGGCCACCCTCTTCGGTGGATCTCTCTGTCTCTCCTTAGCTAAGAGAGACAGAGTCTTAGGAATAGAAACTTAGAATTAGGAGTTTTAGAGATAGTATCTGCTTGCAATAAAGTTTCTGTTCTTCTTACCTACCACCTTTTGTCCATGGCATCATTCTTTGAATCCATCTGGACAAGAACCCAGGAAAGAAATCACCCTTGCACTCTGAATGTTTTCTCTCTCTCTCTCTCTCTCTCTCTCTCTCTCTCTCTCTCTCTCTCACACACACACACACACACACACACACACACACCAAAACAACAAATTAATTTCACTCAGCATAATAATTTCTAAGTCCATCCATGATGTCATAAAGGGTAAGGGATATTTCTTTTGTACAGCTGCATAGTATTACATGGTGTAAATGTACCATAGCTTTTTTATCCACTCATCTACTTTTGGGCACTTGAGCTGTTTCCAAATCTTAGCTATTGTAAATAATACTGCTATGAACACTATGATTAGTGTTTTGGGGATTCTTACTATACATCCCCAGAAATGGGATTGCTGGGTCAAAACAGCAGTTCTGCTTTACATTTTTTAAAGAAACATTATAGTTGTTTTTTTTTCTACAGTAGCTGTACCAATCTGCATTCGCAGAGTACTAGGATTCCTTTTACTCCATATACTTGCCAACACTTGAGTTTTTTTGATTTATTGATGGTAGCCATTCTGGCAGGTGATACCTCACAGTGATTTTAATTTGCTTTTCTCTGATGATCAGTAATATTGAGCATTTTTTCATATCTCTATTAGCCCTTTGTATGTTCTCTTTGGAGAAGTGTCTATTTAGGAATCTGAGTTGGCTCTAGTAGTCTCCAACATTGTTTCAATCCTGACTTCTCACCCTTAGTCACATGGGAATATGGAAATTTTTATTGTATTATTTATTCTTCATTTTGTTCTTTTTTTTTCTTTTAGGAGAGATTTTAGAGTGTATATGTAGGAAAATTGTCCTTACTTTATTATATACAATATAAATTCTTAAAGTATGTTATGTTTTTACACTTGTTCCCTGAACTAATCTCATTGGCACATTGGGAAATAAAAAACAGAGAGATTAAATTGTTTACCTAGCTAGGCAGAAGGGAAAAATATCCATCTTGCTCAAGGGTCATTCTTGGCCAGCCCACTAATTACTTTATTATCTTGGAACTTAATTCTTAAAGAAATTATTTTCCCCAAACTGACAAGGAAAGCTAATTAGAAAAAAAGAAAGATGTTCAGTACCAAAAATGTTTACTAATAGCTAAAAGATGCTAGAGAGAATGAGCAAAAAAATAGTTAATATAATTTTATATCAAAGTTTAAATCAGTTTCAAAAATTAGATTTTATTTTCCAATCTTTTGTCCAGACAACTCATATACTGCTCAGATGCCAGATGCTTAGACTTAATGTACAGTGGTACCTCAAGATACGAGTTTAATTCGTTCCGTAACCTTGAGGTGTGGGAAACTATGAGACGCTCGAGTCGCAGTAAACTGGGGGTTCATGTGCAGCCGGCTGATCCGCGCAATTACTCCTATCTCAAATGTTGCTCATATTTCAAAGCAAAAATTGCTCGTTCGACCGCTCGTATCTCAAAAATCTCGTATGTTAGGGCACTCGTATCTCGAGGTACCACTGTATATCTAGGGTTGCCACTCTTTTCTAAGATGTGATGTCACAATTGTAAGAAATAGCCCAGAATGAGTAGCTAAAGTCTAACAGCTAAAGCAGTCAATAGGCTTTAGCAGTTCAAGTATCTTTTAGTTTAAATTGCATTGCAATGCTTTAAAAAAATGGTGAGCTCAGTAATCTGCCTTTGAAGAATCACATAATTTTTTCATATTCTTCTTCTGGTAAATTTATTGTTCTGTAGAACTCAGAGAGTGGATAGAAGTCGGGGATAAATGCTATGATTTTATATTATTGTTGGTTCCCAAGTGAGACTAAAGGAAATTATTTTCTACTATGTAGAGTTTGATTTTTGAGAACAGAGAAGGCAGCACTTATATTCACACAGCTGCAGGCTATTAAAATAGAAGCGAATGCAATCAAAATAAATTCTGACATCAGAATGCAACAACACTTTTAAGTTCTTCTTTGGTTGTTCCTACTCATATACAAATGTTAAAATGTAAAAAATATCAAGCATGAACTAAACTTGTCAAACCAATTGTTAGTTTTCAAACAATATGTGAGTAATTGATTGACTATATTCTACTCTTGATT
>PVJN01018799.1:0-15407 GCA_004026805.1 Lasiurus borealis
CGGCTTCAGATGGCTGCAGACATCCACCTCCCTCTGAAAGATGGCGCGGTCTCCGCGCTCCTGCCGGGGGCTCGGGCAGGTAAAAACCCTTTGCAGTGGGGCTGCCCGGCTGGGAGAGCCCCGTCCAGCAGTTCCCCGCCTTCTCCTGGAGGATAACTGGCTCCCAACTTGCCTCCAATCACTCCCAGTGCGACTCCCATCCGCTCTCTCTCCCTCTGCCCAGCGACAAAGCTCCAGGTGCGTCTGTTTACTCTGCCGCCATTTTTCCAACCTCCCATTCTTCCATTTTCAACCATGCAACTCAGTGAGGCCAGATTTTTTTTTTTTCATATAGTGATTATGGAGGCTGAGAAGTCCAGGATCCACAGTGGGCAAGCCGGAGACTCAGGAGAGCTGGTAGCGTCAGTTCCAGGCCAGGTCCACAGCTGAGAGAAAATGGAGGTTCCCACTAGAAGCTTTTTTTTTTTTTTTTTTTTTTTTGCTTATCTGCCAGCTGTCAATCTTAACCACTCAAGAGTCTGTTTCTGACAGGTCTTTAGGTGAAGTTGGTGGTGTTTCGCTTTCAGAGAATGAGATGGGTGTTTCTTCCTGTCCCTGGTGGAGTAGCCCAAAATATTACCCTGCTCTTGGCTGAGACCAATGGTATCAGCTGGGTCCCTGGAGTTTTTGTCAGTCTGTTTCCTAGAATGGTGAGGCAGGTGGCCCTTCTACACTCTGATCACTGTGGGTTCCTTGAGACTGTTCAACCTGTAAGCTTGGCCTCTGCCCTTTTTCCTCAGTAAAGCTCAAAATGCAGGGTGTGGCAGGCTGTATCAGCTAGGGTGGTTTTTTTTTTCTCCCAGGTAAATGGCCATTTAGGTTTGGAAGCATATAAACAACCCAATGCAGGACTCCTGGTTACCGCTTTTCCAAGTCTCCCTGCCCGGCTTACCACACCCGCCTGTCCTCAGGCACCTCAAATCCATGCCTCCCTCCCTGCACCAATGCCTCGGGTATGTAGTTGCAAATTAAAACTCCTGTGCTCTAAGTTTAGAGATTTTTTTTAAAAGGCAATTGAAACCACAGCTCTCCCCGCACTGGTTCTGGTCTGCTGAGTCTAGACTTCATTGCTGCTCACACCTTGTTACCTTTCATAGCTGCTTGGATGATACAGGCGCTGCGGATTGTGCTGCCACAGGTCTGGAGGTACAGCTGGTAGGTCGCCACCACCTTGGGCTGTGTGTGTGCTCTGGGAAACCCCGACCCCCCATGATTTTGCTCTTCCTACAGGTATCCAAGTGTCCCCTGTTTTCCTTGTTTTAACTCACCTCCTTAGCTGGGCCACAGTTGTAATTCCAGGTGAATGCCCTCCAATTTAATTGTATTTCCAGCCTGGCCCTTGGGATAAGATGCCTCACAGGTCTGCCTATTCAGTCACTATTTTCTCCTTTTGCTCAAAAAAGTCTTTTTTAGAAGTAAGTTTTTTGATGTAAAAATAAGCTAAATTGTGTCAAGGTGTCATCATCTGCTGTCCTAGATAAGCAACTAGCAGTTCAGATAACAAGGTAAAGAGGAATAAAGGAATGTTCCAGGTCAAGGCAGATCAGATTTGAAGCCAGTTGAGAAGTTATGGACTAAAATGAGGAACTGTGATTACAATTTGTCACTCAAGAATTACCAATGCCATTTCCAGGCACAAGAGACTTTGTTCCTAAGCCTGAGAACAAGACACTGATTGAGTTTCATTCTTTGCTTAAGCAATCTGGCAGATCTCACAGTTCTACTATTCTGAAGTAAAACCAGAGCCAGCTACGTTTCATGTTGACATAAGAAACATCCAAACCTGTAGGAACTTTTTATGAATTTATCTGTGCCAAACTGAAAGCACTTGTTGAGAAGCAAAATCTAAATGGATTGAGAAGATGGCAGTTTCACCACTTATTTTACACATCAGAATCAAAGGAGAAGACATGAGGGGTTTACATAAAATCCAGTGGGTGGATTAGAGAGGCAGGAGAAAGCAAAGCAGGGAAAGCTCAGAGATTGGATAAAAGTAAAACGATAGACACATGCTTCTTTTATACTGGTGAGTATAGAATAGTTAACAACATTTACAGCACATGGAGATGGTATGTGGGGAACAAGGCAATAATGAAGGTCTAATGCTTTGGTAGGAGATTATGCCCTGAGGAGTTCAGAAAAGGAGAATTAAAAAAAAAAAAAAAAACAGGGACCCTTTCATCCTCTCCACATAGGAGTCCATTTTGTGGGACTCTCCCCCTCCCCATGTGGGGAGTCTGTACTTATTCTTCAATAAATCTTCACTTTTGCTATACTAAAAGAGACAGAGAAATAGAGAGAGAGAGAGAGAGAAAGGATTACTCTGACATTCCAAAAGTATGTTATCATAGATGTAAAAAGGTAATAGTCAGGCTCAGTAAAAGATTCCTTTGTCAGGGAAGACACCAGCCTAGGACATGACTACCCACGATGGGTTGCTTTTTGTTAGGAAGTTTTATTTCAGACCAACCTATGTGGTTACTTTAGGACTCTGAGTTTGTATGAACCACCAATCAGCTCAACTCCACCCCCACTCCTGCCCCTGAGCTTGTCAGGTTTAGCATGTGGCCATTTTCTAGTCCACATCCTTCTCTTTGCAATTGCAAAAACACAACAGTCAATATATTGACTGATTTTTCTATCTTACCAAAATATTTTGGCCCCTAGGATACTATGGTTCTTTTTTGTTTGTTTGTTTTCCATTCAGAATTTAGAATGTTGGACATGGGTTGGGGATGGGGAGCAGGAGTTAGAAGCCTTTAACTAGGAGAAATTTCATGATGTTTTATATTTGAATATGTAATTTCATTAGTGATTTTTTTTCTTTGTTCTTTTTGTGGCTTGCAGTGACTATTTCATAATTTAAAACTACAAATTTTATTTTGAAGATTGTAAATATAAATTTGTCTACTTTAATTTTGAATTTTGAATTTTCAAATAAAATAAGAATACAAAGTGGTTGCCCTAACAGGTTTGGCTCAGTGGGTAGAGCGTTGGCCTGAAGACTCAAGGGTCCCAGGTTTGATTCTGGTCAAGGGCATGTACCTTAGTTGTGGGCACATTCCCACTAGGGGGTGTGCAGGAGGCTGCTGATAGAGGCTGCTGTTTCTCTCTCATCGATGTTTCTAACTCTCCCTTTCTTTTCCTCTCTGTAAAAAATCAATAAAATATATATATATATTAAAAAAGAATACATAGTGGTTGAGGTCCTAGCTAATGTAATAAGATAAGATGAAAAATTAGGAGGTATAAATAATGAAATTATGACGGTCTTACACACAAAATTCAAAATAATCAATGGGAAAACTAGTGAAAGTAGTAGGATAGTTTCATTAGTTGGACAGATATGGTTTCAACAAACAATAATCACCAGCTTTTCTATACATGAGAAACATGGAATTAGAAAATGTAATGCAAAATAATACCCCAAAACTTAGAAACCAAACTTGATCAGTAAATTCAATCAATCCTAATGGGACTTGAAAAGTGAATCCCAAAGTTCTTCTGAAGATAAGAGAAATAAAATCTGCATAGAAAATGATGGAGTCCTATCACATATAAAATACTAGTGGCTCTGAAATGAACAGTGTGGCTTTGGCACTTCCGGAGGCAACTTGATCAGTAAGAGCACATGACCAAGATCATAGTTCAGAAAGTGGAAAAAGAATGGATAATGGTTTTTTCCCCCCCAAACAAGTATTTTTGCCACATGTTTTATTTTTTACTTTATTTTTATTATTTTTTTCTTAATTGATTAAGGTATTACATATATGTCCTAATCACCCCATTGCCCCTTTACCGCCCCCCACCTTATGCCTTCCCCTCCCCCACCCGCCACCCATGTGCCTGTGTCCAGTGATTAGGCTTATATATATATGCATACGAGTCCTTTGGTTGATCTCTCCCCCTTATCCTCACCTTCCCCTACCTTCCCCTACCTTCTGGATCTGTTTTTGTTCATCAGTTTTTGTCGTTCATTATAATCCACAAATGAGTGAGATCATGTGCTATTTATCTTTCTCTGGCTGGCAAGAATGGATAATATTTTAAATGGTTTTGAGACAACTGTCCATACAGAAAAATTACTATGTCTTTCTACTTTAAGAATTACATAGTCTTTATTTTTTTATATTAAGAATCCAAATTTAAGAAGGTAAAATTATAAAAATACAGTTGACCCTTGTACAATAAGGGTTTGAACTGCACAGATCCACTTATAGAATGATTCTTTGCAATTGACCATAGTTCAATTTGTGGCAGGTTCATAAGAAACTAGAAAATTCCCTGGCAAGTAGAAAGAGGAAGCATCTATGAAAATTTAAAGTGTATGTAGACATTATATAGAATTACATTTCTAAAAAGCTGTTCTAGACAAGTACTCATGCATGTTTCTGATGTTTAGGGAACTATTGTTCATAATCCTATATAATAAAAGTCTAATATGCTAAGTGTCCGGTTGACCCGTCAGCCATTCAACGAATCAAAGCATAATATACTAATGATATGCTAAGGCCACTCACCCGCTTCTCCTGATGTGCACTGACTACTAGGTGGCAAATAGCTGACTGGTTGCTATAATAGTTGACCAGTTGATATGACAAGCACTGACCACCAGGAGAAAGATGCTCCAACTGATATATTAGCTTGCTTCTGGGGTCCAGCTGATAGGGACTAGGCGAGATGGGCCAGACATGCCCTAGAGCCCTCTGGTGGTCCCTCCTGGCTGGCCAACCTCCTGCATTCCTCCCCAGCTCTGATCCTGTACCAGTGGGGGCCCTCAGCCTGGCCTGTGCCCTCTCACAGTCCATGACCCCTTGGGGGATATTGGATAGCTGGTTTCAGCCCAATCCCACAGGCCAGGCAGAGAGACCTCACTGATGCACAAATTCATGCACAAGGCCTCTAGTAAGAAATAAAACCCTAATTGTCCATCAGAAGGGAAATTTAAATAAACTGTGGCACCGCTATACTGCAGAAAATGATGCAGTCATTAAACAGAATAAGAACATTCCAGGTCAACACAGAAGACCAACAGCACCTTCCGCCTCCCACCTCTCTGAGACCTCAAACCTAGAGCACTAGCATCTTCCTCCTGGGCCCTTTGCCAACATACCCTAAGGTGGAGTCTGCTGGTCCAAAGCCATCCCCTGAGCTGTGGAAAGATCCCTGGGTGCATGACCTTCATCCAAACTTCAGCACTAAGTTCCCATTGGCCACTGAGCTCTCCTGCAACAGCCAGAGCCACTGTGGAGAAAAAAGAAGCCTGGCTCCCCAGCGCAACACTTGTCTTGCAGAAGGCTGGGCAGGGGTAGAAAAGTAACTGGGGACAGGAGATATGCTAGGAAGTCTCCAATGGACTTGAAGAGATTTCAAAAGATTTTCACCATAAAATAGTTCCGGCTGCCGAGACCGGTTTGGTTCAGTGGATAGAGCATCGGCCTGCGGACTTGAAGGTCCCGGGTTCGATTCCGGTGAGGGGCATGTACCTTGCTTGCGGGCACATCTCCAGTGTGGGATGTGCAGGAGGCGGCTGATCGATGTCTCCCTCTCATCGATGTTTCTGACTTTCTATCCCTCTCCCTTCCTCTCCATGAAAAATCAATAAAATATATTAAAAAAAAACAAGTTCCAGCTAACTGGGGAGTTGGTGCCCAATGGGGAAAGTTTCAGTTTTGCAAGAGGAACATGGGAATGAATGGTGGATGGGGCACAGCATTGTGAATGAATGTCCTTCATGTCACTTACGAGTGGTTAAGATGGCAAATTTATGTTATGCATATTTTATTACAATATGAAAACTAAAACCAAGGTATTATGAAAAATGAATAACAAAAACAAAGCACAGGCTTCTGACTACACTACTTGGCACTGTGTTCCTTGCAGCTGGTAGTAGCAAAGGCGATGTGATTGGGAGCTGTCGGCTTGACATCTAGAATGTCCTGGAAGGGTGTACACTTGGGGACATGTCTGCTGCAGACCCACAGCCATCTTGGGACCAGAGAAGAGGCAGGCAGGAGGCCAGCCCCTCTCTGCTTTTGTAAGCCCTGGTGAGGCAAGCCCCACTTATTTGGGGTTATGTGCAGCCAAATGCAAAATCTGGTGATGCTTCCCGGTGGCACAATGTGACTGTTTCCCATCCCCAGCAGCACCTGTGAGAGAGTTTGGCCTTCACACATACAGGTTGGGTGATAAGCATAGACTTCTATAGTTGATCACTAGACTTTATATCAAACTGAGCACAAGCCAGCAAAGGCATCACTGCCTTGAAGGCCTCAACAAAGGAAGAAAGGAGCCTCCCGCAGGAGGAGGTGAGGATGAAAAACTCTGCCCCTCCAACCCAAGCACCTTCCACCAGCCTAGCCTAAAGGGAAGACAAAGCTCTCACTGCAGATTCATGTGCTCCAGCCCCTTTGGAAGTCAGCTACCTGAAGCCAATCAACTTGTGGGTGTCCATGCCCAAGAGCAGGTGAGAAGCCCCAGCCCTCAGCTCTCAAGGAGAGAGGTGCTCATCCACTATCTGCTCCAGGATGGGGCCCTTCAGGAACATAGAGGAGAAATGTTGCCTCTATTCTTGGCTGCCAACTGGGATCATTATTCCATGGGCACAAGGGATAAAAGAATTCTCAGCTATCCTCATTAAAAAAGACCGTTAGCCCTAATTAGTTTGGCTCAGTGGATAGAGCATCAGCCTACAGACTGAAGGGTCCCATGTTTGATTCCAGTTAAGGGCATGTACCTTGGTTGTGGGCACATCCTTAGTAGGAGTTGTGCAAGAGGCAGCTGATCAATGTTTCTCTCTAATCGATGTTTCTAACTCTCTATCCCTCTCCCTTCCTCTCTCTAAAAACAATCAATAAGATATATTTTAAAAAATCCGGTTAACCATAAATCTCACAAGTCTTTGAGGCAGAAACATTTGAGCTGCCACCCTCCTCTTTCATTTCTGAGGTCACAATCTTGGGCATGGAAAAGTGAAGTTAGCAACTAATTTGGGAAATTTAAATCCATGTTTGGAAGTATAGGGGAGGAAAAATAATTTTACTTTACCCTCTGAATTCTTGACTGACACACATTCTACCCACTTGTAATAAAAGAGATTGACAAGAAAAAAAAAAGTTTATCAACATGTGTACCTCATATATACATGGGAGAGACCAGGGAAACTGGGTAATTCTCCAGGGACACCAGCTACCACCTTAAATACCATCCTCAGCTAAAAACAAAAGAAAGGTGTCGGGGGAGGAGGAGGCAAGTTTTGGGGTGACCAGGAAGAGCCAGGTAAACAGGGCTACAAAAACCCTGTTTACCTAAAACCCTTCAAAACTCTAAAGACCTTTTTAGAGTTTATTTGAGCCAAACTATTGACAATTGCCAGAAGCAGAATCTCAATGGATTGGGATAATGCTCCAAAGAATGGCAGTCTTTCACCTTGTTTTATACATTACAATAAAAGAAGTAAGTGGGTTACATGAAACTCATTAGTGATTAGGGAGGTGGAAGAAAGTATTTGATAAAATACTGAGATTGGATAAAAAGTAAAATGATGCCCTAACCAGATTGGCTCAGTGGATAGAGTGTCAGCCTGCAGACTGAAGGGTCCCTGGTTCGATTCCAGTCAAGGGCATGTATCTCGGTTGTGGACAATCCCCAGTAGGGGGTGTACAGGAGGCAGCTGATTGATGTTTCTCTCTCATCTATGTTTCTAGCTCTCTATGCCTCTCCCTTTCTTTTTTGTAAAAAAATCAGTAAAATATATATTTTTTAAAAAGTGAAATGATAATCCTAGCCGGTTTTGCTCAGTGGATAGTGTGGGCTTGCCAACTGAAGGGTCCTGGATTCGATTCCAGTCAAGGGCCCATGCCAGGTTGTGGGCTCAATCCCCTGTAGGAGATGTGCAAGAGGCAACCAATCAATGATTCTCTCTCATCATTGATGTTTTTATCTCTCCCTCTCCCTTCTTATCTGAAATCAATAAAAAAATATATTTAAAAAAATGATAGACACATGCTTCTTTTTACTTAGGTGGGTGCAGGAAAGTTAATAGTCAACAATTAACTTGATAATAACAACGAAGGAATTTATGGTCTCAGTCCCAGGTCCCCAGGCACATTTGATATTTCCCTGAGAGGTCTGGAAAAGGGATTTACAAGTTACCCTGACATTTCACAAACATGTTATCTTAGATGCAAAAAGACAATAGACTCAGTTAAAGTAAGGATTGACCTTTATCCAGAAAGATATTGGTCTAGGACATGGCTACCCACTATAAACTGCTTTTAGTTAAAATTTTAATATCAGACCATTCTTTGTAGTTACTCTAGGTATTTGAGTTTGCAAAATCGCCATGCAGGTCTTCCCTGAGCTGGTCTAATTAGCATGTGTGTGACCTTTTTCCATCCACAGGTGGTCAAGCAGATTCTGTCCTAATGTAGTCATCTGCCTCTTCCTGGGTCAGAGAGGAAGGCACCTCCCAATCTTCTAAAATGCAAATGTCTCATACACAGGGGACTGCCGCTGCTGCTTCTCAAAACACCTGGGGCTAATGTGAACACGTCCTGGAGCAGTGTGTAGTTAGCTCCAGCAAGCTCTGCACACCTGGAAGAAGAATGGATAATCTTGATGTTTCCCACCTTCCCCCTCCCCAATAACTACATATTCACTATCACCTAGAATAAAGAAAATCCAGATGTTTGAGTATTTTTTGTTGGGTTGAATTTTTTTTTTTTTTTTTTTTTTACAGAGAGGAAGGGAGAGAGATAGAAAGTCAGAAACATCGATGAGAGAGAGACATCGATCAGCTGCCTTCTGCACGCCCCCTACTGGGGATGTGCCCGCAACCAGGATACATGCCCCCGACCGGAATCAAACCTGGGACCTTTCAGTCCGCAGGCCGACGCTCTATCCACTGAGCCAAATCGGTTTTGGCAAGGGTTGAATTTTTTGTTGTTGTTAATCCTCACCTGAAAATATTTTTTTCCATTGATTTTTTAGAAACAGTGGAAGGAAGAGGAAGAGACAGAGAAACATCAATGTGAGAGACACAATTGATTGGTTACCTTCCTCATAAACCCTGTGGATGAAAGGAGCCACAAGCTAACCTGATAAATTCAGGGGAGGCCTGTGTGGTAGTCTTGCAAACTCAGAGACCTAAAATAACCACAAAAGATGGTTTGAAAATTAAATACTTAATTACAAACAGGTTATAGTGAATAGTCCTGTCCTATGCTGACTTAGATCTTATTTACTGGGCCCATTTATTTGCCTTTTTGCCTCTAAGATAACATGACTGTGAGATGTCTCGGTAACTTGTAACTTCCTTTTTATCCCAGACCCCTCAGGGCACAACAAATAGCACCGGGACATTCCCTCATTGCTATTGTTATCAATTTAATTGTCAACTGTTAATTACGTTAAAGTATCCTGTATCCATTTCTAAAAGAAACACACGTCTGATGGAGGCATAAGGTATACATGCTGCCTCTCACAACTAAAAGACAAAATGACTACCCCAGAACCACAGGAAAGCTGGTGGAGTGGAAGTTCTACAACGAGAAGGAAAGAAAAAGTGCATTGAAACCTGGTAGGATGTGCAGAGGCTCAGAAAGGCAGAGATATGGAGATGCACACAAATCAGGCTGGTGTGTGCTGTTTTTTTCAATTGGGAGGGAGTTACCAGTTCCCAACTGCTCTGAACTCCAGTTTCCAGAGAGATTCTGGGAACCCAGACTCATACAGGGAGAAACTGGACTATCTGCCATTGGGTGGGAAAGGGAGGGTGGCTCTCTCACAGAGGTGTGCACAGGAATCATTGTTTATTGCACTGGAGTGGAACTCAGGACACAGATCAGAACACAGAAACTCGGAGACGCAGAGAAGGCTGACTGGCAGCCAGCGCTGTTTGCCACGCCCTAGAGATTCCCTGAGACACCGCCTACCCAATTTACAAACCCACCAAGCTGTGTACAACAGCTTTTATATATGAATGGTGTGCCATTTTAGCTTAACCTAACAAATTGCAACTGGGTCAGGCAACTCCAAAACTTCCAAACTCCAAACAAAGAGGAGAAATCTGCAGATCTCCCTGTAGCTCCTGCTGGGTGGCCTCAGACACTAGCTGACTGGAGATGCAGGAACCAGTATACCTAGAGGTCAGTGTGAGACGAAACCAGATTTCCACTCCTCACATACATAAGTGACACACTCAAGAGGCAGACTCGGTGAGCACCAAAGCCTCACTGAAGCAAGTCCTGCCCCATAAGGGTGTCTATAGCACAGCAATTCTTCTATTATAGACACAGCTAATCTTCACAGTCAATTGTCCTGGAGGTCAATTCCTCCCAGTGTACCAATAGCAATCAAGGCTTAACTACAACAAGACTGTGTACCCAGTCCACAAAGGTGTGCACCAAGGTGATTGGGGAGGCAGAATTACTGGGCCATAAAGGACAACTAGCACACAAAGCCATTCCATCAACACAGGGAAGCAGCCAAAATGTGGAGACAAAGAAACATGTCAGGAATGAAAGAAATGGAGGAAAGCAAACTATTGGACATAGAGTTCAAAACCACATTTATAAGGTTACTCAAGAATCTTCTACACACTGCCTAGAAATTTAGTGAGACCTTTGAGAAACTTAGTGAGATCTTCAAGGATCTTAATGAGAATGCCAAAAAAAAAAATGGAAAAGGACCAGTCAGAAATTAAGTATGCACTGTCTGAAATAAAAAATAATATACAGAAATCCAACAGCAGACTAGAGGACTCCAAGAATCAAAGTAAAGATTTGAAATATGAGGAAGCAAAAAACACCCAACCAGAAAAAAGAAAAAGAAAAAAGAGTCCAAAATGTGAAGATAGTGTAAGAAGTCTCTGGGACAACTTCAAGCATACCAACTTATGGGGATGCCAGAAGAAGAGAGAGAGCAAGATACTGAAAACCTATTTGAAGAAATAATGATTGAAAACTTTCCCTATCTGGTGAAAGAAATGGACTTACAAGTCCAGAAAGTACATAGAACCCCCATAAAAAGGAATTTAAAGAGAATCACATCAAGACACATCATGGCCAGAACTGGTTTGGCTCAGTGGATGGAGCGTCAGCCTTCGGACTGAAGGGTCCTGGGTTTGATTCCGGGCAAGGGCATGTGCCTTGGTTGTGGGCACATCCCCAGTGGGGGGTGTGTAGGAGGCAGCTGATCGATGTCTCTCTCTCATCAATATTTCTGACTCTATCCCTCTCCCTTCCTCTCTGTAAAAAATCAATAAAATATTATAAAAGAAAGACACATCATGATTAAAATGCCAACAGCAAAAAAACAAAGAGAGAATCTTGAAAGCAGCAAGAGAAAAACAGTAAGTTACCTACAAGGGAGTACTCATATGACTGTCAGCTGATTTCTCAACAGAAACTATGCAGGCCAGAAGGGAATGGCAGGAAATATTCAAAATGATGAATAGCAAGAACCTACAACCAAGATTACTCTACCCAGCAAACCTATCATTCAGAATTGAAGGTCAGATAAAGAGCTTCACAGACAAGAAAAAGCTAAAGGAGTTCATCATCACCAAACCATGATTATATGAAATGCTGAAGGGTATTCTTTAAGAAGAGGAAGAAGAAGAAAAAGGTAAAGATAAAAATTATGAACAACAAAGTGATAACAAATACATACCTATCAACAAGTGAATCTAAAAATCAAATGACTAAAAAATCTGATGAACAGAATAAACTGGTAAATATAATAGAATTAGGGACATAGAAAGGGAATGGACTGACAATTCTTGGGGGGAAGGAAGTATGAGGGTGCAGGAAGAGATTGAAAAAAAATCTTACACCTATGGATGAAGACAGTGGCGGGGTTTAAAGGCATAGGATGGGGGTGGGGAGTACATAGAGGGGAGCTATGGGGGGGGGAGTGAAACATCTGTAATAAACTGAACAATAAACATTTATTTAAAAAAAAAAAGAAAAGAAAAAGAAACTCAAGCCTCCTTGCTGGCTCCATTTGTTACCTGCCAGATGAGGAGACCTTGGTTTTTGTTCTCTTGAAAGCAAGATTTCAATCAAGAGACGAAGAGCAACAAAGCAAGCAAGAATTCAGTGACTGTAGCAAAATACACTCAGGACAGTGAGACAAGGAAGATCCTAGACGTAACAGCAGAGCCTAGGCTGGGCTGCTTGGCTCACTGGGAAGCCAGGGAAAAGGGGTCTGGGAAACAGTTTTAGGAGGTTGTCTGGGACGAACTGCTGCTGCCCATTGCTCCCCAAGTTTTGTGGGGTTCCTTTGAGGTTTAGGAGATTTGTGCCAGTCGGGGAAGTAGAAAGGGAAGAGAATGGTGATAGCATGACCTCCAGAGGAGAGCACAAGCTGAGTCCTTTGCATTGAGAGGTATTTATCTCTCTCAGGTGGGAATCTTAGGGCAGGTCTCAATACAATATTTATCTGCTCCCTAGGAGTGGTCTTTCAAGGTTGTGATCTCCACTGATAGGGGGTGCAGGGCAGGTGGTCATTATGCAATTCAGCTGGTCCTGAGGCAGTCATGGTGTCACTTGTCTGATTTTGCTGCTTTTCTGGGTCTGGAGCTGAGACACAACTGAGGCCTAGATATTATCTCTAGGGTGGAAAGGTCAGGGCTCCAAACTGCATGACCAGCAATGTCCCAGGGGAGGAAAGGCCACTCTGGGGGCAGGTCCTTGTTTTCCCAGTTTGCTCCTGCTAGCCCCTGGGGCTTTCTGCCCTGGTGACCTTCTTTTGGTACATGGCCAATTGTCCCTGCTCTGCTCAAGTATGTCTAAATGCTTATTACACACTCATTCATTTTAAAACATATTAGTATTGCCAAAACCGGTTTGGCTCACTGGATAGAGTGTTAGTCTGCTGACTGAAAGGTCCCAGGTTTGATTCCAGTCAAAGGCACATATCTTGGTTGCGGGCACATCCCCAGTAGAAGGTGTGCAGGAAGTAGCTGATTGATGTTTCTCTCTCATTGATGTTTCTAACTCTCTGTCTCTCTCCCTTCCTCTCTATGAAAAAAAATCAATAAAATATATATTTTTAAAAATAAAAACATATTAGTATTGTTTAATGCTTTGTTTTTAAAATGTTCAAAGTATTGTACAGTTGTCATACAATATTATGGTTTCAGATGTACAACCTAGTGGTATAGCATTTATATATCTTACGAAGTGATCACCCCATATCTGACACCATACATACCCTGTTTCCCTGAAAATAAGACAGTGTTTTATATTAATTTTTGCTCCCAAAGATGCTCTGGGTCTTATTTTCAGGGGATGTCTTATTTTTCCATGAAGAAGAATATGGTACACATTTATTGTTGAACAAAAAAAAAAGGAAATTTATTACCTGTATATGGAATGGTAGTAGTTGTCATCACAAACCAGCTCACTGATTGGCCACAGCGCACCAGAGCTGTTCAGGCAGTGTGAGGTCTCTAAATCAGGAGTCAGATGCCTTACAATATAGCTTTGGGGGCCTTATGTTTGGGGAAGGCCTTATGTTTGGGGGAGGCCTTATTATTGGGGAGGTCTTATTTTCAGGGGGATGCCTTATATTATAGTGAGAGGCAAAACTGGATTAGGTCTTATTTTCAGGGGATTTCTTACTTTTGGGGAAACAGGGTAGTTCTTACAATGTTATTGACTGTATTATCTGTGCTGTCCTTTACATTGCCATGACTGTTTTTATAAGGAGGTCACTTAGTAACAGCTCTAAGGGGCATTATAGATATAGAGATATAGACATTATATCTCTCTGTCTACCTTGAGAAATAGGACAAAAATACTGTAAGTCATAGCTTGTCACCCCCTGCCCCTCCATAACACTTACTTTCTCCACTTCTTCATACATTTTGGTATAAGGAATAATGAAAGGAGTAGCTTCTGAAACAATTTGTAAAAAGAGCTAGTGTTCCAGATAATGGAATATTTCTCAGCACTAAAGAGAAATGATCTATCTATCCATGAAAACACATGGAGGGACCTTCCCTGTACACTGCTGAGTGAAAGAAGGCAAGCTGAAAAGTTATATACTTTGTGGCTCCAACTCTATGACATTCTGGAAAAGTCAAACTATGGAGACAGTAAGAAAGCTGTGGTGCTGTGTTGGTGAGTACATGTTACAATACATTACAACTTAGAATGTGCCACACCAAGAGTGAACTCTGATATCCACTATGGTCTCTGTGTGATATCCATGTAAGTTCATCAATTGCAACAGATGCAGCGCAATGGCAGGATGCTGGTGATGGGGAGGCTGTGCAGGTGTTGGATAGGGAGTCTGTCGGATCTGTTATGTCAGAGGAATTCCAGAAGCCAATGCATGCAACCGATGGTGATGCAGATAACAGACTGTGCACCATACAGATGGCAACACCTATGCTGGTCCCTTCCTGGAACCCGTGACGGACCAGAGCACCAGGCAAATGGTGACGCAGATATTGGCTCCATTCCTGGAACCCCTACCTGTGGCGGAAATTCTGAACAGCTCATGGCGCCCTCACTGAACAGCTGTATAAAAAAAGTGCCTCCGCTCCAGCCCACTGAGACTTCTCCAGCCCTAGCCTCAGACCAGTGAACCTCTCCCTGGAGTGCAAGATTAAAAGATCTTCCTTTTGACTAGCCTACTCTCAGTCTTTGTTCCCTGCGCTGCGAACCTCCTTCTCAAACTTAGTGTTGAAGGGAACCAAAAGTCTGCCACCTGAAGCTGTCATCTTGGGAATTGCTTTTAGCTGTTTATTAGGAAAACAGGACTCAGAGGGAAACTTAGACCCTCACCAGTTTCCTGCCCAAAGGATTCAGACAGAGAAACCTGCCTTAGGAAGGAGATCTTAAGAGGTCACTATAGCCTAATTTGAATTCAGCATGGGCAATAACATAGCTTCAGACTGGGAAAGTAGGGAGGGATGCTCGCTAGATACCCCTGCATCCCATTGTTTCTGAGTTGCCTAGCAAGGGTTTTCCTGCCATATGCATTTCATTCTTCCTCAATTACCTGTAAATCATTCATTCTTGCTTCTGAAATCTAATATCTTGTCCTACCCCTTTTCTCTTTTGTGCAAAATGTCTTCTGTACATAGTGTTGCCTCAGGGCCTTTGGAATTTTCATGCTTAGGTGAATTCCCATACCCATGTCTGAAAAATTATTTTTCTTTTGTTTATCTGTCTCTATTAATTTGATAATTAGCCCAGCCCAAGAACACTTAGAAAATGGGAGGAAAAGTATTAATACTTGATTAGCTCCTACATAGTGAACCTAAAACTGCTCTAAAAAAATACGGTCAACTTTTAAAAAATGTACTTAAGATGTAGAAAAATAACTAGAGCAAAGGTGTTAGGGTCGAAACA
>PVJN01018799.1:15507-38477 GCA_004026805.1 Lasiurus borealis
ATCTCTGGGTTAGTTTCTGGAGACATCAGGACCATGTCTCCAGTCACAATTTTGCTACAGGCTGTCTTGTTACACAAGATTATCAGCCTGCACCTGGATCACAGCATCCTAGGAGTTTATGCTCTGTTCTCAACCCTGAGTCTGTAATTACAGGATGTAACTGGGGGATATGATTTTAAGCTGAGCTGTGTTAACTCCGACCCAATCCTGATTTTTGCAACCTTACAAAGGGATCTGCTCACAATTCTAACAAAATCACTTCTTGCCTTGGCCCGGTAGCTCAGGTGGTTAGAGCATCATCCCAATTCTCAGGTTACTGGTTTGATCTCCTTCAGGGCACATATAAGAATCAACCAATGAATGCATAAATAAGTGGGACAACAAACTGATCTCTCTGTTTTCTTTCTCTCTCTCCTCCCACCCTACCCCTCTATTCCACTCCTCCCCCCCCCCCGCCTCCTTCCTCTCTTTAAATCAATTGGGGGAAAAAGAAATAATTTCTTTACAATTGTGGACAAAAAAGGGGGCACAACTATATATGAGAAGCTCAGGGGAGGCCTGTGTGGCAGCCTTACAAACGCAGACCTAAAGTAACAACATAGGATATTCTGAACTTAAACCTCCTAACTAGAAGCAAGCCATGGTGGGCAGTCATGTCATAGGCTGGTATCTTTCTTGACAAAGGTCAATCTTTTACTTTACCTGAGCCTATCTAATGTTCTTTCGCATCTATATTAGCATACCTTTGGAATGTCAGGGTAATTTCCTTTTCCCACACCCCTCACTATTCCTGAGAAGAGACCACAAAACCCCTCATTGTTATTGTAATAGTGTTAACTGCCAACTATCCTATACCCACCTAAGTAAAAAAAGCATGAGTTTATTTGTTTTAATAAAACTTTCTAACCAATTCCAGGTTTCCCTGCTCTGCTTTCTTCTGCCTCCCTAAGCTATCACCAATGGATATAACCCACTTACCCATCCTCCTTTGATTGTAATGTATAAAATAAGGTGCAAAACTGCCATTACTGGAGCATTTTCTCAATCCAATGAGATTCTGCTTCCCAGTAATTATCACCAGTTTAGCTCAAATAAACTCATAAAAATTCTCGGCAGGTTAAAATATTGCTTACATTGACACAATAAAATATGCCAGTAGTGTTGTGCCCAGAGTTCGGGGTCCCCAATAATCCACCACTAAGGAGCCTTTTCTGATGCAAAAGCAAAGAGTCTTTATTCAAACCCGGGTCTGCAGCTGCGAGGCGAGAGAGCGAACTGGCGGGAACAATGAGTTTTATGGGGTAGGATAATTAGGGGGCTTGGGAAAGTGATGAGGGTTACAGAGATTGGTCACTTGAATTGGGGTCTTTCTGTGGTTAAGCCTAATTAGGACCTTAGCTGTGTCCCTGGAGCTTCATTGGTCCTTTCAGGTGGGGGTCGGGGAAGTTAAGACATTGCTGGCACACCTGTGGCCACTCCCAGAAAAGGGAGGGGGTTTAGGCAGGGGTCCCAGCCCTTATAGGACAAGATGGAGGGAAGTCCATTTCCTTTTCAGTAGCATAGAAATTAGCTAGGACTAGTGATAGTGCCAACAAAATGAATTTGTGCCGGAAATGTATTTATTTGAAAGTTAGTATAAAAGGAGAATAAATATTCACTGACAAGAAACATGACCTTTATATACAGTTCCTGGAATAAAACAGGGTAAGCACCCACGTGTACTTAACGTGATTTCTGGTCATTGATTATCCAGATGCAGAGAGGAGAACTAGCTCATTCCAACGATATCACTTCCTTTAAGTTTCCCATTACTGTGTAGCTGTCCCAAATGTCCCTGCAGCGCTAAGGAGCCGATCTTGTGCCATGAATGTGTATATCAGCACAGGAAAAGGGTCCCAGATGAAAGACGTTCCTAAGGTGTCACTTAGCTGTGGGAAGGAACATTCTTTTTTTTTCCAATGGACCAGGCATTTAGATTCAATTTAGCTTTCCCATCTAACTGACTCAGGAGGGGCTGTGGATGCCCACCACACAAGCCTGGTAGTTAAGTAACAGAAAACCAAGAAACCTAGGAATATATATATGGGGCAATCTCATTGTATCATTTGTTCAGGCTTTGGATCTTTGAATCCCCTCTCTTTCCCAGGGTACCTCCAAGTGCTCAACTGTTGCTTCTTTTGCACCAGTTCCACAACACCAGGTTTGATTCCAGTCAAAGGCACATACCTCAGTTGCAAGTTCTATCCCTGGTGCTAGTCAAAGTGCTTGAGGGAGGCTACCAATTGATGCATCTCTCTCATATCAATGTTTCTCTCTCTCTCTTGTCTCTCTCCCTCCCTCCACTCTCTCTAAAAACCAGTGGAAAAATATCCTCAGACGAGTGTTAACAAAAGAACTCTCAACAACCAAGGTGAAAGCTTACCTAGGATGATGGGTTGTGTGGTGTGGGCACCAAAGTGTGGGATTCCTGTCAGTCTTCCCAATCCTTTTAGTGAGTTGCCTATACTGTGCATCACACTCTGATTTAATGCTTACCTGATAATAATAGTTTCTTCCACCTCTACCTCTTGTCAACATAAAAAATATTAAAACCTGTAATTAATTTTGTGAGTTTATTTGAGCTGAACTGTTGACAATTGCTGGGAAGTAAAATCTCAATGAATTGAGAAAATGCTCTAGAGAATGGGAGTTTTGATTTTTTTTACAGAGAGGAAGGGAGAGGGATAGAGAGTTAGAAACATCAATGAGAGAGACATCGATCAGCTGCCTCCTGCATGCCTCCCACCGAAGATGTGCCCACAACCAAGGTACATGCCCCTGACCGAAACCGAACCCAGGACCTCTCGGTCCGAAGGCAGACGCTCTATCCACTGAGCCAAACCGGTTTTGGCTGTACCATATTTTATACATTACACTCAAAAGAGATGTTGCAAGTGGGTTACATAAAATCCATTGATGATAGATTAGAGAGGAGGAAGAAAGTAAAGGGAAGGAGGGGAACCTCTGTGATTGGAGGAAAAGTAAAATGATAGGCACATGCATCTTTTTACCTAAGTGGGTACTTGGATAGTTAACAGTCAACAATTAACATGATAACAATAACAATGAGAGGATTTGTGCATTGTTTGTGCCCTGAGGGGTCTGGAAAAAGGGGAGTTATCCTGACATTCCAAAGAAATGTTATTGTAGATGCAAAAGACAATAGACAGGCTCAGTTAAGGTAAAGATCAACTTTTATTTTTTAAACCTTTATCGTTGAGAGTATTAGAGATTGTGGGAACAGAAGTTGGCTGAAGATACCTGTCCCTGCCTTGACTTTCCCAAACAAGTCTGAGCTACCAGATGTTTACTTAGATAGGTTCTTGCTTAAAGGACATGACAGGTGCATGTGTCTTCTCAAGGATACTTACCCTACTGATAGTATCTAACAGTTAATTTTAGTTAAAGCTGTTGTTACAATAAAAGCCTAAGGAGTCAAGCAAACAGGGCTGTTGGTTCCACAGCCAAGCAATCCCTTAGCCTCTCTTTCAAAGGAACGAGTCAAAATAATCCATCCATCCGTCACTCAGGGTCTGCTTGATCAGGCCCAGGAAGAGATGTCTCCCTATTCCCCCCACACCCATTACTCCCTTACACCAGGTTTCCTCTCCCCCCAGGCCTTTACTACCTTATTGTCTATATCCATAGGTAATGCATAGGTACATATACATTCTTTGGTTAATCTCTTCCCAGCCCTCCTCCCCCACTTCCCTTTGAGATTTGTTCCAGGTTTCCATGCCTCTGGTTCTTTTACTCATCAGTTTATTTTGTTCAGTAGATTCCTCATTCATTTATTTTGATTTTTAGACTCAATTGTTGATAGATATGTATTTATGGCTATTTTCTTGTTCATTTTTTTTTCAAGCACTACCAAGCAGAATTTATTACCCAAAGCAATTTGAGGAATTCTAAGCACTGGCAGCTTACTCTGGTCACAAAAAAACCAGCACCTCCACCCACAGCTGCAGTGAGGGGTTAAAGGCTGCAGCCCAAGTTATGTCACAACTATTATATCCTCATTCATGACTAGTAATGTTAAAGTCACAAATGGGCTCAATGTGATTGGACCCAACTGTTCCACAGTAAAATTAAAATAAGGTCATAATTTTAGAGAGATTATTCAGATAGAAAGATACCAAGTGTCTTAACTGGCTATGAGAAGGAGAAACCAAAATGTGGGTTTTGGGTCTGAGTTCAATGTCTCGTGAAATTGAAGAATGAAGTCACAGACAAAGAGGGTCAGTGGACCTGAACTTTGCTGGGAGAAGCCAGTCCTGGAACAGGTGCAGCTGGGGCTCTAGGAGCAGCCAGCACCCAGGCTTCCTTTCCATGTTGCAGCTGATTGTAGTTCATCATCCAAGCTAACTGAATTCTATGAGCTTATGTGTGGAGTCCCACAGATCATAAACCTCGTGTGCACCGGGAAGTGTATCTCCTGCCACCAACCCAGGAACTAATGCCAGGAAGAGTGAAGAGGAAATGGGTTCACTTTTTATATAATATGCTTGTTAGTTTCTGATTGATCCTTTCAAAGAATTTTGCCTTAGCTACATCCTTGGGATTGGTTTACATACCTCACTGCCTTGTGATTGGTTATCTACAAGCTGCCTATTTTAGCAACAGTCATACAGTCATACATTTTAAATCTCCTGCCTCTCACATTTGGTCTTCCTTCCCCACCCAGTTGGACTGCCTTAGTAACTCTGTAACCTGAGAATCAAAGGATCTGGACAGCCCGTCACTATTTGAGTCAAGCAGAGACAGGGTTGAATCATATATGAGCATTTATCCCAATGATGTCGGCAGTATGGGAGAGCAGCCGGTCATCCACAAAAATCTGCTCTCCAAACCCTCATCCTCCCCTCCCCCCCCAACTCCCCCCTCCGCCTCCCTGCCCCAGCAACAAGCCAGCTGCTTATATAGGGAAGGACAAGGATTACATGGGGAAGTAGGGATTACAGGCCAGGTAAGTAGGAGGTTGGGGTGGCACTCCATTGTTTGGGCAACAAGATAGTTAATCTTTCCATGATGATAGGCAGTTCTTGAATGAGAATGGACTGCATTCAAAGGTTGTCTCCCAGGTCCCAGGGACATACAACTCTCAGCCAGGTTAGAATGTCCTTCTTAAACCAGAACAAGGCAATCATGGTTAACAGAACATGATTATATTTCCCATAACCATAGTTAGTACGCAACATTCTATTTTTGCCCCTAACAACTCTGCCTGATTTTACTTCCTCCCCCACTACCTCCCTCCCACCCCACCCCCACCCCTAGGGTCCTCGTCTTTGTCTATCTAGCTTATTCTGTCTCCTCAGAATTACATGAAATTGTATAATAATCATGTGTGAGTTTGAGCCTAGAAGGGGATGCTATTCCTATGATGCACTGACCAAATCCTCTGGGCTAATCAAAGCCATGGTTTAAGGTCTCTCTTGAGGATTCCCTGTGACTGTCCTTAGTTAGATATCTCCTGGTTGCCTAGTGACAAAGAAGCCTGCAGAGGCTGCCCTTCAGACTGAAGAGTGGAAGGAAGGGAGGGGGGTGTTAGGAAGGTAAGGTTATTCACCTTGCAAACACAATTCTCTCAGGTTGCAAAAGAGGCAGTCCTTCAATCAGTGTTGAAAAGTTCCCTATTTCTTTTCTTTCTCATCCCCCCCTTTTTTTTTCATTTCCCTGACTATTTCCACATTTGGGGAATGCAAGCTGGTTTGACCTCATGTGGGATTTTGGCTTTATTTGTTTGATTTGGTTTATAATTACACTAGACTCAGGAATGCCAGTCCCTTATTCTCCTTTTGTTATCAAACCAAATAGCACCTATGTCTACAAACAATGTGTTTAAACTAAAACTGCCAACAGCCCCTTATCCCAGACCCTGAGCTGCAGATTTTCCTGAAAATAGGCTTCTGAGCCAGTTAATGAAGTTGTCTCTTCATAGCTCAGTCTCCCATCCTCCACCTGGCCAGTCACAGTGGAACCAGGAACTCAAGGGAGAGATTTCTTCCCTCACTTAACTCAGGCATTCTGGGAGGAGGGGAACTCCCAGAATCTGCCTGCCACACTCCGCTCCACTTGCTGAACTCTGCTCGGCAGAAACAAGTCATTCGGACCACAGGTTCCCCAAACTGTTCCTACTTGTGTTATAAGGCATACCAGCTCTTCTGTGTAAGGCTCTCTGCTTATAATAAATTATTTTAATTATCCTTATTACTTAAAAGAAGCTTTTGCCTTAAAGCCCACCCTTGCCTACCCATTTAGTCCTGAGATGCTGAGAGGATGGGAATGAGGGCAAAGCCCAATTAACATCAGGGATTCCAGTTGTTGGAGTTGCACTTGATAACTTTCAACCCCAATCCCTCTTTGGATGTTTCAAAGGCCTCCAGCACTTTCTCCAGGGAAACCTATGGGTCACTAAGAACTTTACATTCACAGACTTGGATGCAAGCATTGAAATCATCATTGGCCATGTGTTGCAGTATCCAAACACGAACTGATATCCACCCCTATGGGCACACTGGTTGTCTCAGAACCCAGTCCCACAATCATGGTCCTACCAGAACAAGTGGTGTAGATGCTAGACTGGATGGCAGTCTCTACCCCAGTGCACTCGATGGTGACTTATGGCTTGTGCCCCAGGATATTTTCCACTTTACTGTTGATTTCCTGAGCGTTCTCCTTGGAGATCTGGAGGACAAAGTGAGCCCCAACTTCCTTGGTTTTAGATAACAGAGAGGCAGACAGATTAACCACTTGAGCTGCACCCATTACTTTGGCCACTAGCAAAATGACCAGTCCAATTGGTCCAGCACCATACAGAAAGACTTTATTCCCTAGGGTGACTCTGGCTCACTGGCAGGCATGGATTACCACAGATAGTGGCTCAATCAGGGCCTCTTCCTGAAAGATGACATTGTCAGGAAGCTGATAGCAGAATCTGGCATTGTGCTTATAGAACCAGCAGAGATTCCCAATTGGGGGTGTGTGGCACAGAAAAAGATGGACGGTGACAGGTTAAATTGGCCAATCTTGCAGAATTCATCGGTTTCTCTGGAAGCACCAGGCTTGATGCCAACATGACCACCTGGTTGTAAGTGCTGTACCAATGATCCCACTTTTATGACTGTTCCTGAAACTTCATGACCCAGAAACATTGTTTTTTTCACAACAAAATTCCCAATTTGTTTGTGCTGCTGGTGGTGGACATCTGAGCCACAGATTCCAATAGAATACATCTTAAGCAGCACCTTCTTTGGGCCTGGTTCAGAAATACGATAGTTCTCCAGGCTCAGGTCCCCAGGTCTTTGTACCACCAGCGACAAGTTCAAGAGGTTGGCCATGACCATGTCACTCTTCCCTCCCATGTTAGAGCAGCAAATCCACAGGATATGTGGAGATTCTAGTCTATTGTTCATATATTTTTTTATTACATCTTTATTATTCAGATTATTACATTTGTTTCTCTTTTTTCCCCTCCATATCTCCCCTCCCCACACGGCTCCCATCCTTCCCTCTACCCTTACCTCCCTCCCATTGCCCTCATCCATAGGTGTATGATTTTTGTCCAGTCTCTCCCTGTACACCCCTCACCCCTTTTCCCCTGAAAATTATCAGTCCATTCCCTTTCTGTGCTCCAGATTCTATTATATTCACCAGTTTATTCTGTTGATCAAATCTTCAATCCCCTTAATTTTCAGATTCACTTGTTGATAGATACGTATTTGTTGTTCATAATTTTTTATCTTTTACCTTTTTCTTCTTCCTCTTCTAAAAGAGTACCTTTCAGCATGTCATATAATACTGGTTTGGAGTTGATGAACTCCTTTAGCTTTTTCTTATCTGTGAAGCTCTTTATCTGCCCTTCAATTCTGAATGATAGCTTTGCTGGATAGAGTATTCTTGGTTGTAGGTTCTTGCTGTTCATCACATTGAATATTTCTTGCCACTCCCGTCTGGCCTACATCGTATCTGTTGAGAAATCAGCGGACAGTCATATGGATGCTCCCTTGTAGGTAATGAACTGTTTTTCTCTTACTGCTTTTAATATTCTCTCTTTGTCTTTTGCTCTTGGTATTTTAATGATGATGTGTCTCGGTGTAGTCTTCTTTGGATTCCTTTTATATGGGGTTCTATGTGCTTCCTGGACTTGTAAGTCTATTTCTTTTACTAGATGTGGGAAGTTATTTCTTTAAATAGGTTTTCAGTATCTTGCTCTCTCACTTTTTCTGGCACCCCCATAGTTCTGATGTTAATACACTTGAAGCTATCCCAGAGGCTCCTTACATTATCTCCACATTTTGGGATTATTTTCTCTTCTTGCTTTTCCAGTTGAGTGTTTTCTGATTCTTTATATTTCAAATTTTTGACTTGATTCTTGTCTTCCTCTAGTTTGCTCTTAGGTTTCTGTACAATATTTTTTAATTCAGTCACTGTATGTTTAAATTTTAGTTGGTACTTTTCCATCTCTAGTTGGTTCTTTTCCATTTCTAGTTGGTCCTTTTCCATCTTTAATTGGTTCTTTTTCATCTCCTCTTGGGTCTCGCTCACTTTATCCATCTTTTCTAGGATATTCTTGAAAAACCTTATAAGGTGGTTTTGAACTCTATATCCAGTCATTTATTTTCCTCCATTTCTTTTGTTTGTGATCCCTTCCCTTGACTCAGCATTTTCACTATGCCTGGCAGTCCCTTGCACGCACGTGTGAGTTCTTGCAGTGCCTCTAGACTGCTGCCTTTCCGGCTCCCCTGTGCTCCAGGACCATATGTGTCTAGGTCCCCAGTGTTTTGCCCAAAACTGGGGTTTAGTGAAGTTAGAAGTGGCACAGTTGGGAGGGTCTGTCTCCCGCTCACTCATGAAAGCCAGCAGCACAATCAGCAGCTGGTCCTCTGCGCGCAATGTTGTGCACGTCACCAGACTTCTGATCTCTTGCAACTCCCCTAAATTTCCATGCACTTCTCCCTTTTCACACTCCAAACTCATCCCGTATGAGTTTTGGCTGGACCTGGGGTTTAGTGTCACAGGATAAGGGGTTCAATGTAGTTGGGAGTCTCTGTTTCCCTCCCACTAGAGAAAGCCAGCCAGGTTCTCCGGCACCCTCTCTCTCCACGCACTTGTCTTCGTACCTCAGCTTTTTGTAGCTCCTCTGGGTTTCTGTGTGCCCTTCTTTTCTTCTAGTTGTAGAATTTCCATTCAGCCAGCTTTCATGTGGTTCTGGATGATGCCCGTTCTGTCTTTTAGTTGTAATTGTTGGGTGAGGCAGCAGTGTATGCCGCCATCTTGGATTCTCTGTTCATATTTTTTATCTTTTATAGCTTCTTCTTCTTTTTTTATATATATTTTATTGATTTTTCACAGAGAGGAAGGGGAAGGGATAGAAAGCCAGAAACATCGATGAGAGAGAGACATCGATCAGCCGCCTCCTACACGCCCCCCACTGGGGATGTGCCTGCAACCAAGGTACATGCCCTTGACCAGAATCGAACCTGGGACCCTTCAGTCCCCAGGCCGACGCTCTATCCACTGAGCCAAACCAGTCCCAGCAGCTTCTTCTTCTTAAAAAAGACTCCTTAGCATTTCATGTAATACTGGTTTGGTGGTGATGAACTCCTTTAGCTTTTTCTTGTCTGTGGAGCTCTTTATCTAACCTTCAATTCTGAATGATAGCTTTGCCGGGTAGAGTAATCTTGATTGTAGGTTCTTGCTATTCGTTGCTTTGAATATTTCTCGCTACTCCCTTCTAGCCTGCAAAGTTTCTATTGGGAAATCAGCTGATAGTCATATGGATACTCCCTTGTAGCTAACTACTTTTTTCTTGCTGCTTTTAATATTCTCTCTTTGTCTTTTGCCCTTGGCATTTTAATTATAATGTGTCTTGGTGTGGGCCTCTTTAGGTTCCTCTTGTTTGAGACTCTGTGCTTCCTGGACTTGTAGACTTTCTCTCACCAGGTGGGGGAAGTATTTTTCTCACCAGGTAGGTGAAGTTTTCTGTCATTACTTTTACAAATAGGTTTTCAATTTCTTGCTCCATCTCTTCTTCTTCTGATAACTCCATGATGCAAATGTTAATACTCTTGAAGTTGTCCCAGAGTTTCCTTACACTATCTCATATTTTTGGATTGTTTTCCTTTTGTTGTCCTGAGTGATTTTTGCTTCCTTATATTCCAAATTGTTGATTTGATTCTTAGTGTCCTCTACTGTTGATACTCTTTAAATTATTCTTTATTTCCATTTGTGTATGCTTCATTTCTGACTCATCCTTTTTTATGTTGTTGATTTCTCATTAATTTCCTTGAAATTCTCATTAAGTTTCTTGAGGTTCTCATTAAGTTCATTGAGCATCCTTATAACCATTGTTTTGAACTCTGTATTTGGTAGTTTTCTTGTTTTCATTTCATTTGGTTCTTTCTCTGGAGATGACTTATATTCTTTAATTTGTGACATTTTCTCTGTCTCTGCACTTTGGCTGCTTCTATGTATTTGTTTCTATATATTATGTAGGTCTGCTATGTCTTCCAGATGTGGTAGAGTGGCCATGTCCAGTAGGTGTCCTGTAGGGCCCAATAACTCAACCTCCCCAAGTCACCTGAGTTGGGCATTCCAGGTATGCACCTGTGTGAGCTGTGTACACTGTCCTTGTAGGTGAGCCTTGACTTATGTTGGAGTCACTAGGAGTGATAGACTCCCAGGCCTATCTGTTGCAAGGATTGGCTGCAACTATAGCTAAAGCCCACTCCACAGGTCTTTGAGCCAATAAAGCAGGACTTGTTTCAGTGGGGCTTTGGTGCTAAGTCTGCCCCTCACTTGTGGAGATGGTAAAGTTGTAATCCAGTGTGGCTGAAGTAGAACACTGGGTACACTGGCTCTGGGGCTTCCCAGGAAGTGCAAAATCAGCCTCTGCCTTTCTCCCGCCTGGGGCCATACAGCATGAACTACAATGCAATCTGAAATGACTGCTACTTGTATTGAACTTGAAAGCGCCCAGGAGAGGACAAGCTCTAAACCAGGGTGAGCTGCTGCTAGTGCCAGGCCTAGGGCCACTTATTGAAAGGTACAGGGCACAGCTGCTGCTTGTTTTGTTTTAGCAAAGTCCAAAGCATAAGGCAAAAGAGGCCAGTTGTATGGAAAAACCAACTGGAAATGGCTTGGATGAGGCTGCAAGAAGGGAGGGGCAGGGTCTCAGGGAATCACCAGGACAGAGCAAGTGTGAGCCAGGTTGATGGAGATTCAGATATGGCCCAGCCTGTCAGCTCTGGTACAGGAATGGCTCAGCAAAGGAACATTGAGCTTCTGCCAGCACTGGGAGCAAGCTGCCCTCCAGCTCTTGCCCTGTTTCCAGACAAGTTAGTTCCTCCCCAAATGTTCCTTTCAAGCTGCTGCCCCAGTGCTGGAGCTCATAAGGAATGAATCCAAGTAAGTCCATGTGCAGGGCCTTTAAAAGGAACTTCCTGGCCAGGCTGTTGTGGCTCAGTGGTTGAGCATCAACCTATGAACCAGGAGGTCACAGTTTGATTCCCAGTCAAGGCACATGCCCAGGTTGTAGGCTCATCCCTGGTAGAGGGTGTGCAAGAGGCAACTAATTAGTAATTCTCCCTCATCATTGTTGTTTCTACTTCTCTCCCTCTCCCTTCCTCTCTGAAATCAATAAAAATATTTTTAAAAAGAAGAATTGCCTGTAACTCCAGAAGCATACATGTCACTCAGCAACAATCACCACTGGTTTTTACAGCTGGAAGTTATGGGGACTTCTCTTCACAGCACTGGAACCCTGGCTTGGGTCCTGATGTGAGGCAGGGACCCCATCTCCTCTGGGAAACCTCCATAGTCAATTATTTCTTCCCATTTTAAACTGCCTCAGGTAAGTGTTGGACCAGCTGGTTTCATGATTCCACTGGGTCTCTGTCCCCTTCTACCAGTCTCAATGTGCTTCTAATTTAATTCCCTAGTTGTAGGACTTTTGTTCAGCTAGATTTTAAGTGGTTCTGAATCTTGGTTGTTCTTCATTTTAGTTGTAAATTCTGGTGTCATTGTGGGAAGTGGCAAATACTGTGTTTACCTATGCTGTCATTTGACTGAAAGCCAAATTTACTTTTTTTAGAGAAGATTCTAGCCTAGGACATGACCACCTGCCATAAGCTGCTTTTAGTTAAAAAGTTAATTTCAGGCCATACTTTGTGGTTACTTTAGATGTCTGAGTTTATAAGGCTGCCACTCAGGCCTATCCTGAGCTTGTCAGGTTAGCATGTAGTTTCTTTTCATCCACACTTTGATGCGTGATTCTCTGGGTGAAAGAGGATTTTATTTGCAGTTATATTTCCCTCATACTAGGAGAACAACTTGCAGGGCACCTTCCTCAAAGAGGTGGTTGCAGACTCTCAGTCCCACCCCAGTGAGCACTCCTCTCCCCAAGATGTTCTGGAGCCCAACCAATTACTATCCATCAGAATCTCTAGAATAGGGCTAGAAAATCCACATGTTTTTAAAAACTTCCCACTAGATTGCAGAGTACGAATAGAGCTGGGATTTGTAGCTTTTAAACCCACTCACCAGAATTGGAGCTTCAGCAGAGTTGTAAAAGGGTTGAAAATTTCCCAGTTTCCCATGAGGAGGCACCCCATCCCTTCCTGCTCCAGTTCTCTCAAGTTTCCTCAGTCTTCTATCCTTTCCAAGCCTGGATCTCATCTTTCCTTCAACTTGGGGAACAATAGATTGTCATTAATTTCATTTCACTAAAGTTAGCTACAAGGGGAAAACCTAATATAGCTATCCCAAGGAAGCACAGGGAAGGAAAAAAGTTGTCTTTGATCCTCAGAGGATCCCTAGCTTGGTCTGGAAATTAAGCTGATAAAGACAGAATAACAGGAGAAAAGTATACATTTTATTTAATGTAAGTTATTTTTTTAATTTTAATTATTGATTTGAAAGAGAGGGAGAAGAGGAGAAAAACATTGATTTGTTGCTCTACTTATTTATGCATTCAATGGCTGGTTCTTGTATGTGTTTGGTGATAGATTAGGGAGATGGGAGAAAGCAAAGGGGGGGTAGCCTCTGGGATTGAATGAAAAGTAAAATAATATGCATACATCTTTTTTAAAAAATTTAATAAATTTTTATTGTTCAGATTATTACAATTGTTCCTCCCCCCCCCCTCATAGCTTCCCTCCACCTGGCTCCCACCCCAACCTCTTCCCATACTTCTCCCCCATTGTCCTCATCCATAGGTGTATGATTTTTGTCCAGTCTCTCCCTGCACCCCTCCTTACCTCTTTCCCCCTGAGAATTATCAGTCTACTCCCTTTCTGTGCTCCTGATTCTATTATATTCACCAGTTTATTCTGTTGATCTATGCCCCTAATCCTATTATATTCACTTGTTGATAAATATGTATTTGTTGTTAATAATTTTTACCTTTGCTGTTTTCTTCTTCTTCTTAAAGAGTACCTTTCACCATTTCATATAATACTGGTTTAGTGTTGATGGTCTCATTTAGCTTTTTCTTATCTGTGAAGCTCTTTATCTGCCCTTCAATTCTGAATGATAGCTTTGCTGGGTAGAGTATTCTTGGTTGTAGGTTCTTGCTATTCATTATTTTGAATATCTCTTGCCACTCCCTACTGGCCTGCATAGTTTCTATTGAGAAATCAGCTGACAATAATATTGGTGCTCCCTTGTAGGTAATAAACTGTTTTTCTCTTGCTGCTTTTAATATTCTCTTTGTTTTTTGCTCTTGCTATTTTAATTATGATGTGTCTTGGTATAGTACTCTTCGGATTCCTTTTATGTGGGGTTCTGTGTGCTTCCTGGACTTGTAAGTCAACTTCTTTTACCAGATGTGTGAAGTTTTCAGTCATTATTTCTTTAAATAGGTTTTCGGTATCTTGCTCTCTCTCTTCTTCCGGAACGCCATAATTCTGATGTTGGTACGCTTGAATTTGTCCCAGAGGCTCCTTACACTATCTTCACATTTTTGGATTCTTTTTTCTTTTCCAGTGGAGTGTTTTTTGCTTCTTTGTATTTCAAATCTTTGATTTGATTCTTGTGTTCCTCTAGTCTACTGTTAGGTTTCTGTATAATATTTTTTTATTTCAGTCAGTGTATGTTTAATTTCTAGTTGGTCTTTTTTCATTTCCTATTGGGTCTCACTAAATTTATCAATTTTTCCTAGGAAATTCTTGAAAAACCTTATAATTGTGGTTTTGAACTCTATATCCAGTTGTTTGTTTTCTTCCATTTCTTTCATTTGTGATCTGTTATTTTGTCTTCACATATTTCACTGCTTCCCTGAATTGATAGAGTAGCTTTGTGTGCTAGGTGTCCTATGTGGCCCAGTAGCTCTGCCTCCCCCGTTACTTGAGGTGGATGCTCTTGGTGCACCTCAAGAGTGTATTCAGTCTTGTGAACTGTGTGTTGTAGTTAATTCTTGATTGTTGTTGGTATCACTGGGGGAAATTGACCTCCAGGCCATTTGATTGTGAGGATCAGCTGTGTCTGCACATACCTCTGCCTTTTGGTTCCCCTGAGTTTCCTTGTACTCTAGGGACCCATGTGAGTCTGGGTCCCCAGGGTCTCAACCAAAACTGGGGTTCAGTGCAGATGGTCCTGGATTTCAGTGCTATTGGGATGTTCTGTTTTCCTCCCGCTAGAGAAAGCCAGTGGCATAATCAGCAGTCAGCACTCTGTGTATGCACTTTTGCGCATCCCCAGACCTCAGCCTTTTGCGGCTCCCCTAAGTTTCCTTGCACTCCTTCCTTTTCACAACAGTCCATATTCCCCAGTATGAGTCTCGCCTGGAAGTGGGGTTCAGTGCAGTCGGGATTTTCCATCTCCCTCCCCCTAGAGGAAGCCAGCCAGACCTTCCTCCGCCCGTCTTCTCCACGAGCGTGTCTTCATACCTCAGCTATTTACAGCTCCTCTGAGTCTTTGTAAGTCCCTCTCTTACAGTTGTAGAATTTTCACTCAGCCAGCTTTCCTGTAGTCCTGGATGGTGTCTGTTCTGTCTTTTAGTTGTAATTTTGAAATTGTTGTGCGAGGCAGCAGTTTAGGTGTTCACCTATGCCGTAAGCATACATCTTTTATATTAGTGGGTACAGGATAGTTAATAGTTAATGATTAACCTTATATGTGGCTTGGGGTATGAGGGGTAAATGAGGGGGAAAAGAGGATATTTATAATACTTTCAACAATAAAGATAAATGTAAAAAAATTAAACATGATAAAATAATGAGAGAATTTGTGGTCTCTGTCCTGGTGCACTGGTTGTGCCTTGTGAGGTCTGGAAAAAGAAGAGTTACCCAGACTTTCCAAAGAAATGTTATCCTAGAAGCAAATGACAATAGACAAGCTTAATTAAGATAAAGATTGACCTTTGTCAGGGAAGACACTGGCCGAGGACATCTTTTAATGTAAAAAGATTTTTTTAAAAATATATTTTATTGATTTTTTTACAGAGAGGAAGGGAGAAGGGTAGACAGTTAGAAATATCGATGAGAGAGACATTGATCAGCCACCTTCTGCATGCCCCTCACTGGGGATGTGCTCACAACCAGGATACATGCCCTTGACCAGAATCAAACCTGGGACCTTTCAGTCCGAAGGCTGATGCTCTATCCACTGAGCCAAACTAGTTTCGGCAAAAGTTATAATTTTAGATCTTTTGTGTTTAGTTTAGGTCTCTGAGTTTGCAAGGTCACCATGCAGACCTTCCCTGAGCTACTCAGATTAGTATGTGGCCCCTTTTCAACTCGAGTATCCTCAGTGGGGACAGAACCTACAATCTTGATGTATTTGAATGATACTCTAACCAACTGAGCTACCTGGCCAGAGCTACTTAATGTAAGTTTTACATGACATTGGAGCCTTCATAAATAAATAAAAACTCAAAGAAATAACTAACTTGAGTGTTTTTATGCTAGAGTTGATGAAGAGTGGATGGTCATGGAGGAGGAATATGACAGAACAATGGTAAAAAGTCAGTGTGGTGAACTGGGGGAGACAGCAGGCCCTGTTTATCTGAATCTTCTCAGTATCTCTTCTGTCTTGGAGATAAGAGGCTTCTTTCCTCTGGTACAAGGAAGGCACCTCTGATCAAAGAGTCTTATAACCTGTTTCAGGGAATGGGGTGTGGTGATGATGGTGGGGCGGGGAAGGCAGAGGGTTAGAGAATCCTTCCAGGACCTACCCTACCAGTTCTCCAATTTATTTAGCTTAAAATATTCAAGGTGCCAGTTAGAGAGTAGAAATTTCTGAGCATGCTTCTTCCTAGTCGACTTAGCCTTGAATCCCAGCTGCACCTCACAAAATAGCCTTGCAAGATAGAACACTGTCAGCTTTCTGAAGAACAGAGTGACCCTGTAAATAACATGGTAATCAATAATACGACCCTGACATTAAAAACTGTTTTGTCTTAAATTACTTGGTCTGCAAAAACAAGATGTGGTGCCGAGACCGGTTTGGCTCAGTGGATAGAGAATCGGCCTGCAGACTGAAAGGTCCCGGGTTTGATTCCAGTCGGGGGCATGTACCTTGCTTGCGGGCACATCTCCAGTGTGGGACGTGCAGGAGGTAACTGATTGATGTCTCTCTTTCATCAATGTTTCTGACTTTCTATCCCTCCCCCTTCCTCTCTGTAAAAAATCAATACAAAATATATTAAAACAAAACAAAGCAAAACAAAACAAAAAAACAAGATGTGGTTAATGTGCTTAAAAGCGGTCTTGCACAAATGGTCGCTGCTGCTCTCTGGACTCCCTGCATGGAGAAAGGCAGAGCAGTCGCCAGACGGCTAATAAAGGCTCCCTAAATTTTACTTTGGTCTGGACTCCAATGGTCCTTCACTTGCGTACACTCCACAACAGTGCCAAGATATCCTGAATCCCATCAAAAGGAATCATTACTTCAAGCTTTGTACTGAGAAATTTAACCATGAGTCAGATTTTTTCTAATGCCTCAAAGATTAAAAAATCTTTAAGAACATGGCCCTGTTAAAGAAAAAAAATTATTCTGACACTTGTTAAAACAGCAATGAAAACTTTATTTAGCCCGATGGCAATAGGTGTTGAGATTACCAGTATTATAACAGGGGAGAGAGCTCTGGCTGAACTCTCAAAGCAGGACAGATGGCTGAGGGTTTAAAACCAACAGTTTGTGTGTTGGAGGGTTGGGGTGGAAGATGATAGGAGTAAGGGGTGGTCAATGCTAGGAGAATCCCTAAGAGGAGACATCTAGGTTGGGGAATTCTTGCTAAACTGTCTGAGTAGAGTACAGGTGGTGTTATCCAAGGCATCCCTTGACATAAACTTAACTGTGAAGGTGTTTGGACATTAAGTAGTTGCTAGTGAAGAGACTACTTTAAGCAAACAGGTCCAAGGGTAGACATTATCATCTGACCTGATATTAATATAGTTAAAACTGCCAGAGTAATTACACCACACAAATATATGCGATTGCAAACCACAGAGCACACTTTATTACTCACAAGGTTCCTGGTGCCATGGGCTCAGACTTAACGGGGTCCTCAGGGAAGAGTGGCGTCCTCTGAGGGCAGCAGTGGATCCGTCTTTGGGTGGCTGGCCATCTGGTTGGGTCGAGTTAGCAGGAAGAGGGCGACTGAAGTCTCAGGATAGGAGGTTTGGCCGTTCCTCTGCTGGCTGGAGTGGAGCAAGGCAGTGTGGAGTATGGATCAGGAGATAATCAATGTACCCGTTTTTTTTAAGCCTGTTTGGCCCACAGCAGTCCTGGTGGCTATCATTAACATATATCATCATACAAGTGTTCATCAGAGTACAGGCTGGTTATCAGCAACATGCATCATTCGTATGGGTGGAGTACAGAGGAATATGGAGTAAGTTTTATCTATGTCACACACACACACACACACACACACACACACACACACACAGGGAGGTGGCTACCTAAGTGATCAAGTCTAACTCTTAATATGTCACTCTAAGAGTTCACCCTAAAATTATAAACTTCTAAATTAAAAAAATTATTACTATTACATAAACCTATTTAATGGGATTCTTGCTGAAAACAGACTGGGATGGTCAGAAATCAAGGACATACAAGTCAGCAGATACTGAAGAAATTCAAGACATGCCACCAAAAATATGCACTTTGGTATATATGGATTATTTGGAACTGAAGGCACTTGTAAAACAGCAAATGCTGTGAAAGCCCTTCTCTGAACTTCACTGATTCACCTAAAGACAGATCCTCCAAAAAGAATTTAGTTGTTCTAAATCCCCTCCCTGGGAGTCCCATCCACTGGGAGAGGATACTAGAAGTCACCACCCCATCCAGACAAAGTTTGTCCTAAAGTTCCCATCTGTTCTAAGGCCTGTCATCTTTTTTAAAAAAAGAAATCCCTGACTCTGTCCTAAGAAGGATATCCCCTATTCTTTTGGTGTACAAGCTCTTACTGCTTTTTTTAGGGGGTATTTTTCCTACAATGCCTTCATGCATATAATATTGAAAATGAATACATTTATATGCCTTTTCTCTTGATAATCTGACAGTGTATTTCACAGGCTTAGCAATGGAATCAAGGAAAGCAAAGGTGAGGCATTCTTTCCCAATTGACTCAAAAGGACTATGCAGGCCAACGTCAAGGCCCAAGGACAGGGCATAGTTGAAAAGAGAGCTCAGAGCAGCCTGTCTACAGTTGGTCTCAATCTCTTTCTACCACTTCATGTTCTAGCAACAACTACTTATACCCACCCACCTGAACTCACTCCACACCTTTTTTTTTTAAATAATATATTTTATTTTATTTTATTTTTATATTTTTTATTGATTTTTCAGAGAGGAAGGGAGAGGGATAGAAAGTCAGAAACATCGATGAGAGAGAGTCATCGATCAGCCGCCTCCTGCACGCCCCACAGTGGAGATGTGCCCGCACGCAAGGTACATGCCCCCGACCAGAATCGAACCCAGGACCTTTCATTCTGCAAGCTGACACTCTATCCATTGAGCCAAACCGGTCTCGGCGCTCACTCCACACCTTTGACCATGCAACTCTCTATGCTCAAAATGCATATCTATCCTTTGGTCTGTAATCCATATCCAAGACCTAAGTCAGCTTGGACAAATTCCTTGAAAACTACAACTAGCAAATATGACATAAGAACATCTAAACAGCCCCAAATCTACAAAGAAATTTAATTTAGAATCTATTAGAAAGGCCCAGATCTAGAGGGCTTTATTGGTGAATTCAATAAAATATTTAAAGAAGGAATAATGTCAATACTAATACTTCACAACTTTTTTTTTTTTGAGACCTGTGGGACCCTGATACCAAAACTTGACTAAGACATTGCAACAAAATAAAATAACAGATAAATACAAAATAACTAGCAAACAGAATTCAACTATATGTTGAAGAATTACAAACGATGACCTGGTAGAGTTCACTCCAGCAATGCAAGTTTGGTTCAATGTTTGAAATCATTGTAACCAATCTTAAGAGAAAAAAAAAAAAACCCACAGGGTCATGTCCCTTAATGCAGAAAAAGGTTTGGCAAAATTAAAATCACAAGGAATTTTTTATTAAAAAGCTCCTGGAGCCGAAACCGGTTTGGCTCAGTGGATAGAGCGTTGGCCTTTGGACTGAAAGGTCCCGGGTTTGATTCCGGTCAGGGCCATGTACCTTGGTTGCGAGCACATCCCCAGTGGGGGGCGTGCAGAAGGCAGCTGATCAATATTTCTCTCTCTTGGATGTTTCTGACTCTCTATCTCTCTCCCATCCTCTCTGTAAAAAATCAATAAAATATATTTAAAAAAATAAAAAAATAAAAATAAAAAGCTCCTGGAATTAATGCAGAGGTCAATTGTATTTCTATATACTAGCAATCAACATATAGATACCAAAAATTAAAAATGCAATACCATTTAAAATCACTCAAAAAATTCTTAGGTATAAATGTAACAAAAAATTATAGGATTTATTTGCTAAAAACTATATAATGTTCCTCTGGCAGGTATGGCTGTTTGTTGGAGCATTGTCCAGTAGACAGAAAAGTCACAGGTTTGATTCCCTATCAAAGCACATACCTCAGTTTTGGGTTTGATTACCAGTCTGGAAACATATTGGAGGCAACCAATTGATTTTTCTTTTTCATATTGATGTTTCTCTCTCTCTTTCTTTCTCATCCCCCCTCTTTCTAAGAATCAACGTTCTCAGGTAAAGGATGAAAAAGTAACAACTATGTAACATGGATGAAAGAAATTAAAGCAGTCTAAATAAATGGGGAGACATACCATATTCATGGATCAAGAGACTCAACATAGTAAAAATAACAATTTTCTCCAAATTGATATACAAGTTTAATACCATTGCTATCAAAATCCCAGAGAGATTATGTGTAGACACAGATCAGCTCATTCTAAAGTTTACAAGGAAAAGGAGCTAGAATGGCTAAAGAAATTTTGAAAAAGAATAAAGTAGGAAAATCAGTTTACTTGATCTCAAGACTTCTACTATAGCTACAGCAATCAAAACTGAGTAGTATCTGTAGAAGGATAGACTCCTAAATCAATAAAGCATAGAGAACTCAGATTCACATAAATATGCCCAGATGATTTTTCACAAATGTACCAAAGTAATTCAATGGAAAAAATGTAACTTCTTCAACAGATGATACTGGAGCAAATGGATGTCCATAAGTAAAAAAGTGAATCAAAACCCAGTCTCATACCTTTCAGAAAAACACATTCAAAATGGATCACATCCTTAAATGTAGAATGCAAAGCTATAAAACTCTTAGAAACAGATGATATGAGACAATCCTTAGGATCTAGAGCAAGGGAAAGAATTCTTAGATTTGACACTAAAAGCACAATCTATTTAAGGAGAAACTTGATTAATTAGTATGTTAGATTTCTAGGGCTCATTTAATAATCTGGGTGGCTTAAAACAACCAAAATATATTCTCTCATAGTGCTAGGGGTTATAAACCTGAAATCTTGTGTCAATAGGTCCACACCTCTAAAGTTTCTAGGGAAGAATTCTTTGTTTATTCCAGTTTCTGCTGGTTGAGGTACTCTTTTCCCCACGGAGTGCTGGGATTGGGATCCTTACAATATTTTGAGAAAAAGAATTTTCTAAGACTCACTGGAGAGGATGAGTGATTTTTATTTGTATAGGATTATATCTCTGTTTCTAAAGTTCCATTCTAGACATAGAAGTATAGTTGCAAAGTTTGTTTCACATTGCAGTTAGCTCCAGTTCAGCATCAGGCCAGTTGTAGTGCATTAGTCCATTGTGTGTGGGGTTCCACATAGCTGTGGACCATGTGGTCAAATACAGAATGCAGGAGCAAGAGAGCCTCACAAACCAGGAGTCATGTGTAACCCATCAGGAGCCCAAGAGCCCAAGAGTGACCAAGAGCTCTTTTGTTTAGTGGAATAAATATCCCAAATTTCTTACTATTTATTTATTTTTAAATTAAATCTTTATTATTCAGATTATTATATTTGTTTCTCTTTTTTCCTCTCCATATCTCCCCTCCACCCGGCTCCCACCTCTTCCTCTACTCTTACCTCCCTCCCATTGACCTCATCCATAGGTGTATGATTTTACTCCAGTCTCACCCTGCACCCCCTTTCCCCTTTCCCCTTGAGAATTATCAGTCCACTCCTTTCTGTGCTCCTGATTCTATTATATTCACCAGTTTATTCGTTGATCAAATTTTTAATTCACTTAATTTTTAGATTCCCTTGTTGATAGATATGTATTTGTTGTTCATAATTTTTGCTCTTTTACCTTTTGCTTCTTCCTCTTCTAAAAAAGTACCTCTCAGCATGTCATATAATACTGGTTTGCAGTTGATGAACTCCTTTAGCTTTTTCTTATCTGTGAAGCTCTTTATCTGCCCTTCAATTCTGAATGTTAGCTTTGCTGGATAGATTATTCTTGGTTGTAGGATCTTGCTATTCATCACGTTGAATATTTCTTGCCACTCCTGTCTGGCCTGCATCGTTTCTGTTGAGAAATCAACTGACAGTCGTATGGGTGCTCCCTTGTAGGTAATAAACTGTTTTTCTCTTGCTGCTTTTAATATTCTCTCTTTGTCTTTTGCTCTTGGTATTTTAATTATGATGTGTCTTGGTGTGGTCCTCTTTAGATTCCTTTTATATGGAGTTCTGTGTGCTTCCTGGACTTGTAAGTCTATTTCTTTTACCAGATGTGGGAAGTTTTCAGTCATTATTTCTTTTAATAGGTTTTCAGTATCTTGCTCACTCTCTTCCTCTGGCACCCCCACAATTCTGATGTTGGTACGCCTGAGGCTGTCCCAGAGTCTCCTTACATTATATTCACATTTTTGGACTCTTTTCTCCTCGTGCTTTTCCAGTTGAGTGCTTTCTGCTTCTTTATATTTCAAATTTTTGACTTGATTCTTGCCTTTCTCTAGTCTGCTGTTAGGACTCTGTATAATATTTTTTATTTCAGTCAGTGTCTCTAGTTGGTCCTTTCTCATCTCCTCTTGGGACTCGCGGAATTTATGCATCATCTCTAGCATTTCTAGTTGGCTCTTTTGCATCTCTAGTTGGTCCTTTTGCATCTCTTCTTGGGACTTGATAAACTTATCCATCTTTTCTAGCATATTCTTGAAAAACCTTATAAGCGTGGTTTCGAACTCTATATCCAGTCGTTTTTTTCCCTCCATTCCTTTTGTTTGTGATCCCTTCCCTTGTCTTGGCATTTTCACTATGTCGGGGAAACTCTGTACTTGCAAAACCGCAGAAGCCTCTGTTTAGCTTGGGATGGGTGGAGTCTCAGGGCTTAAGGGACCGCCTTGTCTTCCAGTCGGCCCCGCCCTCCACGGCCCCTGAGTCTCACGTGACTGGGTAATCGCTGGAGCGGTCCTTGTGTGCACTTGCCTGCAGTGCCTCTAGACCGCTGCCTTTCCAGCTCCCCTGCGCACCAGGACCACACG